>APFE030069882.1:0-14229 GCA_000404065.3 Pinus taeda | reverse complement strand
CCAAACTGTTATTTTTAGACATGCTATTTTTAGTAGGTCTATTTTTAGCACATTCTAAATTTAAAATTTCTTGTTGCACATTTTTCAACACTCCCTCTCAACAAGAAATACTTTCTCTCAAACCTGATTTTGTAACTTTGGAACGTTCTGCATGCAACACATCTACCCGGTCCACTTGCTCCAACAACACTTGGAACAAAAACACTCCCATCTGACCACTCTATTGGGCTAGGAACATACTCTGATGCTGAAGCTCTAGCTACTGCTGACAAGTGCTCCCTCTCTGACATCTACGATACTGCAACATCTCCATGCATCTCGCACCATTGCACACCTCTCTGTGCCACCTAGCACTGTGCAAAACACTTGTGCCTCTCGCATTGTTGCAGCCTACTGACTATGCGCTGTCATGGGATTCCCTGCAATGTTGCTCTTTCTGTCACTCCATCCGCGCCTGTCTCTACCCAATCAGTCAGTTCCTGCTACTCCACATTGGGGCTCTTGTAGCAAGGTCTCATCTAAGAGGTTGGGTACCTCAAGGATCCTGCCCCTCCTCCTTGGGACGATCACTTTATATCGCCCCACCTCCTACCTGGAGGTATGGCTGCATGTGATCCCTCAGGCCACCTGGCTCGAAGTTTCCCCCTACTGGAGGTCTCTGCATGAGTAGATGTCTCTGCTTGATCTCCACTCAGCTTCCCTTGTTGTGGATACTCCACAACCTCCTAAAGTTGTTGCACTAATCGTGGCTCCTCCACAATCGTCTGAGACTTCTTCTGGCTCTACATGTTGAGAGGTAATATACCCTCCCTCTCAACCACCAAGTCTCCATCAGTTTCCTTGCTACTCAAGGTTTTGCATGCATCTTGAGCCTCAAGAGCGTACAGGTTCTTGGCTAGCACACCAATCTATTTCCACTTTCCCGCCGTCACGAAATTTTCTAGGAAAAGAGCTGATTTTAAATCAGCGATATCTCCCTCATCCGAACTCCGATTCAGCCGATTTATTTTTTTTGCTTTTGGGTATTTTTCCGCAAGGAATCCAAATCTGCTATTTGTTTATGAATTTTTTTTACAAAAAAATTCATATCTGCTCTGCAAACTCTCGGCCCAAAACTCAAAACTTTGAAATCTCCTCTTCTTGTATATTGTTCTTCCTTGATCACCTGTGCTCTGATACCATGTAGAATTTTGTAGAATTTTTCTACAAATCAACTAGCTCTAATATCATGTAGAACTTTTCTACAAATCAGCTAGATCCAATACCATGTAGAACAAACCGATATATGTAATGTCCTAAAGCATAATACTTGTTCTACTTCTACAAAACATTAAGTGGAAGCATAATCAAATTCATAAGCAACATCAAGTAGAAACATGCATAACTGATCAAGATAAATAATCACACATAACACAAGATATATCCAGGTGAAAGCACGAGCATAAAACCCCAACCATGTATTATCAATCAAGTGTAGATCCTCAACAACATACAAAAAGAATCAGCTCAATAGCTATCCCGCTCTCTTTGTAATCAAAAGATCGTAATGATCTTCAATAAGAAGATGAAAATCATGGACTACCTAGGCCTCAATATATAGGCCACAAGTCCTCCAATCTCCTATAATATATCCTTCTCCATGCAAGGAATATTTACTGGAAATATCCTAGCATCTGCTAGTACATTATCCCTCATCTGATCTCAACTGGGTCTCTGACAGAACTGACATGCAACAGTTATCCATGAGTGAATTCTCAGTTATCTAAAATAATAGTTGTCACATGCATGCAAGCATTAATAAACTATATTTTATTATTTTAACAACTTGTCAAAATAATCTAACTGGACTAGAACTAAGTCAATTGATTCTCTCAATATAGAACTCATCCTTAATTCCTCAATCAGTGGAGCAAATCAATGACACATTCCCCAATTAGTGGAGAAAAATTTGCATGTTCTCACAAAGACTTCAAGTTTAATTTCCATAACTAATTAACTCAACTGAATCAATTAATTAATATTTCCAACTATTGTTAAGACCAAAATTAATTTTACTTCCTATAGATAGATTAGGGACTGCTATAAATAAGAAGGGACCCATAAATGCTATTTTTAAAACTTTCTATTTTTAGCAGTTTCACCTCTCACCCAATGTGGCCAATGACCTCACTAGCCAAACTACTATTTTTAGACATTGTATTTTTAGCAGGTCTATTTTTAGCACATTCTAAATTTAACATTTCTTGTTGCACATTTTTCAACATTATCTATCTATGGTCAAGGGCAATTCAAGCTTAACAGTGGAGGTTTTAATTCATATTCTCCTTCACTTAAAGTGTTGTGTGGATTTTGTTGAACTACTAATCAGTAATCATATCAGATTGGGTCAGCTTGCTTCGTAACCGTCCCTATGCGTAGGTTCAGTGCTCTCTGGTTTTGAGGTGGAAACTCTTTATTTTATAACAAAAGTTCAACCTACAACAATTAGGGAAACATCTTCTAACAATCTGCCTTTTTCCAACAAGTAACTTAGTGTTTTCTTAAGAATTTAGAAGATCTCGGTACATTTTTGTATCTACAAATTTTATATGGTTATAAGGTATCAATTTAGACCTTTCAACAAATATATGCTAGTGAATATCAACTTCTAAAGCACCTTGGTCTTTTAAGAAATATCTATCTATGTATCTACCAATATGCATTTACCATAATCTTTTCTATAAATAATATCTACCAATTTATATTAAAAATATATATCCATAATATTATTGCTATATATCTCTATATGATTCTACTTACAATATAAAATATGTTACAAACTCTTTCAAACTCTCCATGGTGTTAGATTGATTTTTAAGTATTAGGTGACTACATGTTGATTGGAATTTTAGTTTAATAACAAAAAAATCCAAGAGAAAACCTTATAACTCCAACTGAAAATTGTGCAAAACACGTGTAAATGTAAAAGAAATATTATTGCTATATATCTCTATATGATTCTACTTACAATATAAAATATGTTACAAACTCTTTCAAACTCTCCATGGTGTTAGATTGATTTTTAAGTATTAGGTGACTACATGTTGATTGGAATTTTAGTTTAATAACAAAAAAATCCAAGAGAAAACCTTATAACTCCAACTGAAAATTGTGCAAAACACGTGTAAATGTAAAAGAAATATTGTTGGAAAAAAATAAAATGAAAACTTGTATGGCCTAGCCACCTAGATGAATTTTTACTTTAATATAAAGATAAAGAATGTTATTTAAATAATGGTTGAAACCTATAAATCAACTTTTTGACAAAGATTGGAGAGAAATATCTAGAGAGAACACTATGTGGTGAATCACCATAAAATTTAACAAAACTTCTTTTACTTAAAATAAAGGAAAATTGGTGAATCACCATAAAATTTAACAAAGCTTCTTTTACTTAAAATAAAGGAAAATCGACGTACATATAGAAAAATCCAAAAATTTAAGGTAAAGTTTGAAAAGAAAAATTAAAAATGAAATGAAAGTTGAATATTCTATTCGAAGTAATATGTGGAAAAATAAGTAAATTAGTAAAAGTAAAAGGAAATTAAATTAAATATGTCATGGTGCATCGTTAACGTTATATTATTGGAAATAATTATACTTAATTAAGTATATTCAATTCATTTGTCATTGATGATGAAAGGAATGTTGTCTTTCCTTTTGACTCTTCATGGCATCTACTCAGATTAGACCTTTCCAACACTCTCATGCATATGGTTAAGTTTGTATTTTTATCATTTTTTATATGATTTTTTTGAAAGTCAAGTTTTATGGGTAAAGATGAATATTAATTGGATTTTGTAATTAAAGCAATTTATTATTTAAATTATTTCACTTTTGTTAATTAAGGCTTGCCCTCAAAACTCTTTGAGGACGACTCCTTTTTTATTGTGTTGATTCACTATAAGTCTTTCTTGATATAAGTTGATTATTGCCCCGACACATGAAATAAAACACAATCTTGTTATCCCTTATTAATTTGAAATGGAGTCAATTATTCTCATCTTCAACTCTACTCAAGACTTTTATGGTGATCAAGACTCTAACCTTGTGTTCCCAAGAGCGACACAAGTCCAACATATTCACATTTTAAAACATATTTATGACTTTCTTCTCCTAAGGGTTGACCTCTAGCAATGTATATTTAATCAATCTTCCATTAGTTTCTAGTGATGAAGTCTCGTCTATAGACACACAAGTCTTAAAATTCTCATTTGTGGTAATTAATAATGTACCCACCTTGTGAAGCTTAGAAACAACCATTCAAAATTGTGTCAATGTCTTCTCTTTTTTCTTCACTACTCGAGGGATTGTATCCTCTACACCCACTAACCATGATCTTCTTCAATTTTTTTATGCACACTATCAAACACAACAATATTAAGGGAAAGCTAAGGAGCAATGATCACTGAGAGCATTATTTTATGTAAGAAATAGATTTCTTAGCCTATTTTTCTACCTCTTCCTTAGCCTCCAAGTTTATAGTTTCAACTCTAATAGGCAACAATACTTAGTGTTCTATGTAAACCTAGTCTATTGTTGTACTCATCATTCCAGTTATGTTTAACGCAACCAAGAGGAGACAATTGGGTGTGATTTATCTTATTATGTTTAAGGTCTCTTGACCTGAGGGGCTAGCTCAATCACTTGTTGTGAATGTTATTGGGCATTTGGCTAGATTTGTGTGAGTAGGTGGCCTATTTAAATCTACATGTGTGAGGTCCATTGGTCTAGTAGATTCATGAGTTTACTAATGATGCAAACCATGAATATGAGGAAGCGTCCCTTAATTTTCCCCACAAGGCTTCCCATGCGAAAAGAAGTTAAAGGTCTACACTCCAACGTTATGCCCATGTGAGTTTTATGCATCTTTTCCTTAAGGGACATCATCTTCACATATCTTCATTTATTGAGTGGAAAAGGTTCTTATTCATGTAATTTTTTTAAATTTGGACATTTTTTTTGGTCCTCATCATCTCTATCACCTCCTCTATGTCATATGGTTAACACTTTCAAAGGTGTTTTTGTCCTTTGTATGGTTTCTTAATTATTGGTATGAGGTGGAACACTCGTATTATATTTCCATGTCTTGTATGATGGGGTCAAGGTCCCCTTTAGACCATGTTTATGCAATCCTAAACCATTTATTGTTGTTGGGGTATAAAAATTTCCATCGAAAACTAACTAAAACCTTTGCATTGAGTGTGGGGAATCAATTACAACTTCCCCATCACTACCACCAACCTACTCATCATCTTCCTTGATTTCATTATTTAGCTTCTTATTTTCACTAAAATGTTTAGGGGTTTTGGTGTCTACTTTATTGTTATCTTTCCATATAGAAACTTCTAAGCCTAATCACAACTGTTAGGGTTTTGTGGTTTCTCCTCATATTCCTAGCATACTAGAGTGCATATGATATTACATCCCCTAGTTTTCATGTGATTCCCAAATAATTTGAAGTTCTCATGAAATGGAAGAGAGGTCATTGTGATGGCCACCAACCCTAGTTTTTTTATACTTATACCTTGTAATCTAGTTAGCCCAAAATTGTTACCATTTACCTTATAAGACAAAAGCTTGCATATGAACTGAGTTTGATAAGTATTTGTGAACTTAATAGTGTATCTTGATGGTTATCAATATAATACAATCAACAAAACTATCTCTTGTATATATTTAGGGGTAGTTTCAAATGGTCATTTTAGCCATATAAATGGACATGGTTGTGGTCCCTCTTAAAGAACCAACATGCTTTCCCCAACAACAAGGTGGTTTGATACATCACTTCATTATCTAGCTAGTTTGTGACCTTAAATTTGAAATTTTGACACCCCATGCACCTCCTAGTTAAGCCACGTGTGTATATGTGTTGCAACAACTCCAACATCATGAATATGATGTAACCATTCAACATATAAACACCTTTGTACATACGGGACTCCAAGCAAGTGGATGCAAAAAATGAACATGAGTGTTTTTTGAGTTTAATGGACTCTTCGCAGGCCCCTAGTATGGTATTGCTAGACAAACATTACATCGTAAACTACACATGAAATCACCATAAAAGTATTCTTCACTTAAAAATATCTCCTTTGGACATTGGTCGTATAACTAAACACTCCTCCCAAATTAAATGTGGCCATGTTCTCCTTTATTTGAACTATAATCCAAGTTATAAAATTGTGTATTTTTTGTATTTTCTTTCAAAAAAGTTGCATTGAAGCCACATGATTTCACTGTATGGAGACTAAACACATTTATTTGTCTTTTAAGGGATTTGCAAGGTTCATATTGGTTGTAAATCCTCTAGGAATGGATGAGAGCAAATGGATCTTTGTAATTTTTATGACAACCTTAGACTTATTAGAATTAGGAGTTACATGTTGTGTGGATGACATAAACATCTGGTCAACTCTACAACTAGACGACCTTTCTTTGAAATGATATGTCAATTTGTTGGATCATTATAATTGATGTATTAAAGTGTTATCTCTTCATAATAAAATCTATGGCATAGTTGTAATTTGTATAAGTTCATAGCTCCATGTTCTCTCCCTCAAATGTTTATGATGTAGGAGTCTATAAGATCCACTCACTTTGAATATTCAAAGTGTCTTCGATCTTATGCCAATGAAAGAAATCTTAGGCCCCATTTTGAAGCTATTTTATTGCAATCAATGATTTTCAAGCAAGAAAATCATATCCATAAATAAAACTTCCATAAGCATATAAAATTGCCCAAGACTAACTATTCCTAGGTAATTAATAGCTTAATAAAACAAAGGTGGAAGACAAATGAACTCACAAGATCATTGAATAGACCACGAGGTTAGGTAAGATCAAACATCCAATTTTTCTTTCTCATAAACATGAAAGTGTAATTTGAGGCACTGAATAATTTATCAATGGTTGAGTTGCACGTACCTAGGAGTAATAACTCCTTGCACGTCTCAATAGTTTGAGTTGTCACCTAACTTATATAACAACCTAGAAGTGTCCACTCTTAGAAAGTCACAAGCCACTTTTCCACCAGATAGAAGTTGATATTTGAGTTGTTAAGGCCATGGAGTTAAGACTCTCAACACTCTAACCCTTAATACTCCTGCAGAGTAGGACCCACAACTCAACTATTTGGGGAAATTGGAGTAATCAGGCATGCAAATTCATCTTCTTTACCTTTGAAAGTTGAATTAACCTCCCACTTGACTAGAACATATATAATTGAAAGGCTTACAATCTTGGTATTCCTTCAAATCCTAGTTACTTTAACCTTGTGGAATCCATTTAGATGTCAAGGTCTGGAAGATATTTAAATAGTTTTGTATGCCTCATTTTAAAATTCCATCTCTTTGAATCCATGGGACATAGTTGGAATGCAAGCTATTAATAGGAGGATATGTTCTATTATGAATGTTATGAAGGTTGTACTCACTGTCTAGGTGGGGCTCAACGGGGATTTTGAGATTGTAGGATGTGCAATTCTTCCCTCTACGACTTTGATAGTTCTAATATCCAACTAGAGTGAGATATAATCTAATTTCAAAATGTATAAGCTTTGGGAGTAACAAAAATAAGGGAATGAGTTTTGACCCTCTACTCCTCTAAAAGGAATAGAGCCCATTCAAAGGCCATGCACCTACAAAGACAAATTAAGGGAGAAGCATTCCTACTGTGACAATCTCGCCTTTATACCCCTTATCTTTGTATATCTGGTAATAATTGTAAAGGCCAACATGCCAACCATGATTGGATGAGAAAAATCCTGTAAATAATTCAAGTATTAAACTATTTTTTTTAAATAACGAAAACATGAAATGTTGACCTGAAGAGAGGGACACATGAATCCAAATCCAAGGAAGAGCAAAGAAGTGCAAGAGTGGCATCTAATGGCATTATAGATAAAACCACCACCCAATATTTGGGAAGACATGATTGGACGAAGGAGAGTGCAAATGTTTTGTTTTGCGATCTGAAGGAAAGGAAGGGACACAATCTCATGTGGAATATGAAGGGACTCAAGGAAAAATAAGAGGCAAGAAGAAAAAGAAGGCAAGAGAAGGGAGGACAATAGAGAGAGAAGCAGGGGACATTGGACTTGGAGTGTAAGAGCATTGTTGTAAGTGCAATATAGTCCTATACTCTAAAATCGGGGTGTTTAAGCCTTATATTAATCTATTGAGGTCATTGGAATGTGTGTGTCCAAGCTTGGTAGGCTAGTTAGAGGACTAAATAACGAGTGCTTATTGAGTAAGTTGGAATCCACTAAGTGCTTGTTGAATAACCTGATAAACTATCTAGTGCTTGTTGAATGAGTTGATAAACCACTAAGGTGCCTGTTGTAAAGTTGACAAACCACTTAAGGGAGAGTGAACTGAGCCACTAAGGTGTTGTCGTGAGGCTGATAAAGCATCTGTATATTGGGCTATAGGCTTATGCATTGCTTTTTTTTTTAATTACAACTAATAAACCACATAGATAGTGGATTTAGACTCCTAGAACTAAGCAATACCGTAGTTGAGCCTTGGGTGAATTCCCTAAGCAAGCATCCCCACAAATTTTGGATCTGATTCGTGGGTGGTAGGCTACAAGAAAGATTGAAGTGTATTTGGCTTATGGTTGGGTGGAGAGTTGATGTCCCTCTTTAAGTTGACAATGATTTTAAGTTATTCGAATAAGTATAATGACCTATGCACAAATGAGCTATGGATAATGAATTTGTTTGACATGTTAATGGTAAATTTATGGTTTAGCACTACCCATAGAAGGTTATTGAATTCATTGCATGTTCATGGTGAATGTGTTGCCTTATATGTGTTTATGTTATGTGAACTTCTAACACTATGTGATGGTTATTATCTTCATGAAGTACAAGGTTACTTCTATGAATATGTTTGGATGCATGAGGTCATTATGCTAACTTGTTATTAGAAGTGTTTCCAACTATATAACATGTTTATGAATTTAATGGCTCATTGTCATACTTAAGATTGTAACCCGTTTCATATGTTATGAAGGTAACTTATGTGTTGTGCATTAAATGTAGATTCATCTTGTGTTGATGGTCATTTGAGTTAGGAGTGATGTAAAGATTTTATGGTTGTAATACCTTGAAATTCACTGGTTAAAGATTGGCCTAAAGATTTCTTGGGAAATTTGGCTTTTGGAGCCACTTATTTAATTTACCTAAACTGTAAGTTAAGTTAAGCTCTTTTGGTACATTGTAGCTCTTGTGGACATTGCATAACACCTACGAAGGTGTGTTCCTTGAGATTTGGCCATTTTTGCGGAGAACTGGCATTTTGGCAGAAGTCCTAATATTTAGGAATGTTGGTAAATTCCCTTGAGTTCCTGTTATGTAGAGCCTTCGCAATAATCCAAAACTTATCCCAGACCAGATGGCCCTTTTAATGAACTTTGTATTTGGATCAGATACTTCTTCACCACCCAAGTGTTGTTTGTAACCAGATATTAAAAGGGGGAATTTTCCAATCTCATTCATGGATGCATTCGATGATCCAAACATCCAGATGGACAAGACATATAATCATTGGAAATGGAATGGATTTGGTTTGGACCATACTTGGGACATGCACAATTTGGAACCAAAGATCCAAAATGGAGCCCAACATTGGTGATTGAATGCGGAAGGCCAGATTCACTCGTGAAGTTAAAGGTGTATCTGAGATCTAGGGTTGACATGCAATGTACAACCCTATGGAGCCTTGAATGTTTGTTGAGTTAGACCTCTCCCAATGCAACCAAGAAATTTGAAGGTTTGGGGGTGTGTCAACATTGGATAAATGTGTGACACCCTATATTGCTTTGGGACACGATATAATGTGAAATTATCACATACTTCCAAATGGAAAGATCCAGTGAGCTCCACGTCAAGTGCATATGGAGCCCTGACACCACCCACTACTCACTACCTTTTTTCCTTTGTTTAACCTTAAATGTCATGGTGTTGACAACCCTAGGTGGCATGGCCTGGCTGTGGAGGTGGGTCACTTTTATGATGACTTGTCGGGGTGATGGGGAGGATAAGTGAGTGCCACTTGACCTTACCACTGATTGGAAATTCGAGTATGCAAAATTAATGCACCATTAAGGAAGAGGTTGACCCGACCGTGGTTGTGGTGTGAAACCTTGCCACTGCCCATTGCTCACGATTATAACTAGTGTGCAATATAACATGGAATGGGTAGTGGTGGTGGAACAATGACTGTAATTATCGTGAAACTTCCAACAAATAATGAAACCACCCACCACTCATTGATGCACCCTCTCTAGTCCCTCATTAACAATAGGCCTCCTTCAGATGAGATGATTGAAGCATGGCTAGATTAATGACCTTCGTTCACTTTGAAGCCCCCCTGGTCCACTGTGGATTAATGGGGGTGGGGTGGGGGAGGGTCTGACGTGGATATTCTTGTCGAGGGTCCCACCATAAAAGGATGCCACCTCATGGTGACACGATTGTAATAAGGGCTCGATTTATGACCTACGTTCACCTTAGCCCCCTGGTGTTAACTCGTGATGGACTTGTGTAAAAATACTTGTGTAAATCCACCCAGATTTTTGGGAACTCAGAATTGGATATAAAAATCAATTTTTACAAAGCAAAATGGGGAAGGGCTAAGTGGGGCTCACACATGAGTTCACATGGTAGTTTAACATGGTAACTTAATGCTCACATGACCTAATATGATTAGATAAAATTCAAATGGGCATAGCTTTCAATTCGAGAGTCACATTGAAATAAAATTTATATCACCAAAAATCTCTTGACAAGCTGAATGCAATGATGGGATTTGCCTTGAGTTTTGATGACATTTAAGAAAAGAGGAGTTTTGTAACCCCATATTCATAACTGACCTTGGGGATTGGGTTAAATCAATAAGTAACACCTCTCATAGCTCAAGATAGTACAAGGGGGTGGGAAGGAATGTTATAAAGTGGTATTAGAGTGAAGGTTCAACACTAGACATGAAGAGGCTCACAATCACACAAAGAGGATAAACACTTAATCTCATAGTTTAATTGTTATAAACTCACGCGTACTAATTTTAGACTTACAAATTATATTATTGTTAGCTTGACATATTGATAATATGTTATTATGTTTTCTAACCTACATATTAATATGGGATTTGATTTTACAACTAGTTTCGAAACTGGATAAACACTTAATCTGATAGTTTAATTGCTATATACTAATGTGTATTGATTTTAGATTTACAACTGATATGGTTATTAGCTTGATAGATTGATAATATGTTATTATGTTTTCTAACCTGCATATTAACATGGGATTTGATTTTACAACCAGTTTAGAATAAGCATGTGTATTGAAAATATACCAAGATGACGAGTAAATATATTTATTTGTGTTTGATTTAACTAATGGTTATGTGTGTGTAACAACATTGATAAAGATAAGAAGACACAAAATTTTAGTAAGATATAGAGGAATGAGCACGAGAATGGACAATATAGCATGAACAAATACCATCATAATCAAGAAGAGGACTTAGTTGGAAAGAAGTCAAAGGAAATTTCTTATGATTAGATGGATACTCTCAGGAGTTTGAGAGTGGAAATAAGAAATTACAAGGTAGACAATGAAAAGATTGTCAGAGCACAAGAAAGGCAAGGAGAGGTGAACACAGTCGTTTTGCAGAGCTTATTAGACTTGTAAATGTGGAAGCAACATGAGCTTGGTGCCAACTATCTAAGTAGGCACAAAATTCAAGCAAAGCCCATCAAAGATCTAGAAGCGCAGATTAGGGACCAATAGAGGATAAGGCAACAAGTCAAGGAAAAGATATAAGAAAGCAAGTGAAGACACACTGATAGGAAAAATCCCACTTAACACTTTAGAAAGAGATTCAAGCAACCATGACCAATCATCGAGTATTGTAACCAAAAGTCACCATTATAAAATGAGAAGTAAGAAGAGCTCAATACCAAAAGAGTTCAAGAAAGCAAAGTTCCCTACCTTTAGTGGAGATATAAAGAAGGTTGAAGAGGAAGAAGCTTGGTTGTTGGGAATAAAGAAATACTTTAGAGTGCATGAATATTCTGAGAACATGAAGGCCATAGTAGCCATTTTTGGCTTGAAGGGAAAAGTTGATATATGGTAGGTGGATTTGAGAAATCTTAAGAACATTACGGAGAAGTAATTGTCATGGAGAAAGTTTGAGAAATAATTTTGAGAGAAGTACTTGTATGAGAATTACGATGACAACAATGTCAAGGAATTCCACAAGCATAAGTTAGGGTATCGTAAGTCGACGAGTGCACTAACAAATTTTTGGAGTTGTTGAGGTATTTTCCATATATTAAAGATGAGAAGGTGAAGATTCGTAGGTACCTCAGTGGGTTACTCCAAGCTTATCGAGATAATATTGAGTTTGATGAGTCAAGAACATTAGAGGAATCTTAAAGGCCAAATATTGCTATGAGCAATACAAACACAAATTTGAGTTCCGAACATACTGGAAAGAGAGAGGTAATACTAGCTTTAAGTGAAAAGGGACGAAATCCTCAAGATATAAGCAAGGAGGGAGGAATGTGAAGTTCACCACTCCTACCAAGAATGAATATCAACAAAATCCATTACTGCTAACAAATCCTGGCCTAGTAAACCAATAAGAGAAATGTCCAAGGGGATCATGAAAGGGCCCTTGCAGTGTTGGACATGTGGAGAGAATCATTTGCATAGAAACCATCCTAAGCAACTGTAACGCGCACCTCCCCACATTTACCTTCTTTTGCAAGTTGTTCAGGTAAATGTGAAGTGAATTGGTACTATGACATGACCCAACCTCCTAGTTCCAGTGAAGGAAGTGGGGCAAACAATTAAGACTTACTTACCTTCCTTAGGAACCACAAATCACTAAGAGGTTGAACAACCACCCCAGGTGACCAAATCCTGAGCTAGAACATTTTTTCTCTGATCTAGACCTATAACCGCACCATTGACACTACTTGCGTAAGATTGTGAGCCTACAATTGCACCCACAAGCCTTTCTCCATGCAATTATGACCTCATATCTCTAGTTTTGTGCTTGTAGCCTCGAGATCTGAGCCACCTTTCTAGGCTAGCCTCGATATCACTACCCAAAACTTCATGTAACTTTCTATAATCATATTTCTCATAACGAGAATGCTAATCATTCAAGCTTGAAGCCAAAGCTTATCCTAAACTTACTAAAACACACTAGACATTTTGTCAAACATATGGTAAACATGTAAGCTACAGGTCATGAATGCATATCCGAGTATAAATCCCTGAACTTCGTCTGAAAAATCACTGAGAAGGTCTAATACCCTTTCAAGTAGTTGTGACCACACTAGTTAGTCCATGCATTCATCAACCATTCATAACTTATCAAAGCATAACAAAAGCCATAGTTAGAGCACATCATACAACCATGCTTATAACTAACATATAACCAAAATATTAACCATGATAGAATAACCATCAAATGAACACAATAACAATTACGAGTTCTCATAGATTACAATAAGAAAATAACTCTTATTAACTTATGCAAAATTCAACAAAGTCAAGGACTTCCACATACCACCCGACCATAGATTGAGATGAATCAAATCTTTCTTTCAACCAATCACCTTTGTGCTATATTCCAAGCATGAATGTGGTATCTCATGGGATAAACTAAGACATAAAAAACCAAAGTAATCCAAAGGTTAAACCACATCCATCCTCAAAATATGGCGACCTCACCTAAACCAGTCATGAGAACACGAAACCAAACCAAACTTAGATGTCTCAAAATTTATTCACCACACCTTGAGGAATTTGCCTATCTCCACCCACCTGTCGACGACTTCCCATAAAACCATCTTCACCCCCCACCCATGGTAATTTTCCTAAGTCCACCTCACCTGGTTCCAAAACTTTCTCGCAATCCAAAGCTCAACCAAGAAATGAATCCCATTACATCATGTCTATCGTGGAAACGACAAGGCAAGGATGAAATTGTTAGCGCTTGAGATTTCACCTCAGGCTGAGAAAGGCAAACCTTCAAGGCAACATCAAACCATTTCACCTCGTAGCTAGCCCTACGGGGTATGAGAAGGCTCTCTCCGGTCAATCTCGTTAAATTTTCAATGGGAAGAGATGACCAATCAAGTTAACACAGATATTAGGCTAGTAAA
>APFE030069880.1:38411-51213 GCA_000404065.3 Pinus taeda | reverse complement strand
AAGGTTGCAAAGACTGACACTAACAGCGGCTTTCTTGCTTTTGCACTGCCTCTTTTGCTTCCTCTTCAGTAGCAAACCCTCAATAATCAACAACTCAGCAGCCATCAGCAACCTATCTCTGTCGTTTTGTGGATTTTTTAGCCAAATTAACGTTGTCTGTTCATATTCCCTCTCGGGCTCTCTGTCTTCCAGCCACAATCCACTCAAATCCATTCTTTGAGCGTTATCAATCATTGTTAAGAACCCTGAGGGAGGAATGCCACCTATTTTGTAACAAAAGGGGCAATTGGTGCTTCGAAATCCTTGAAATGGCCATTTTTTGTTAACACAGAGAAATGCTACAAAAACACGGGAAGTCCTCCAAATCTCTGTTTATCGGACTTCAAAAGTCCTTAATTGTGCACTATATTCCTATCAAGTCTGCTCGTAATTCGTCATCATGTCACATTGCCCACGACTAAAACCAGAGCAAAAATCCAAACAATGGATTATATACGAAATATAATGAAAATCCTGAATGTAAGCCTTAGCCGAATCTCAAAGGAGAATAAACTCACATGTATAACATCATCGGGTTCACGCACATCACAAATCATGTGCCGCTAAGGTCCAATGCTCCCCTTTGTATTATTGTGTTCCAATCTATTGATCTTCGATCACTCTGATCAGCCTCATCAGCTATCGGTGCATCAACATTTCGACATATCGGAGTATCAATGCTCCCATGGTCCATGGTCCTTAAGCTTCCCCGGTCACCGATCAACGATCAAATCATGGCCATTGATCTGACTCTCGATCTAACGGTTCATGACTTATCGCATCATCGCAATCACAATCGCTCCATGGCTGGTTCTAATAATACATAAAGGCTTTTCGGTGACGCAATATTTCGGCGATCGCATGCCGCGATGCCTTAAGACCTGAGGTCCCTCCTTTATATAGCCATCCACTGATGTGATATCATCTTACCACTGCTTTGTTACAAGGATTACACTTCGTTGGCTTTTCCCCATGTGATGCCAATGCTTCATTGTTGTGGTTCACTCCCATCCATTGATCTTTTAGATCCAACGGCCCTTAATCGTTAATGCCTCATTTCCTCTTAGACCAATCAAAGTGGGCCACGTGGCCCAATTCTAGCCTGCCATGTGTCAGCTGTGGATTGGACCATGAGCCTATACCAAAGATCAACATTTTCAATATAGTTTGAAGATTAATGAAATTGCCTCCTTTTCTAAGGACATTGGGAAAATTACTTTTTACAATAACTTCTTCATCCAAAGTCCATTTTAGCCCATTCAAATTGCATTAGATTCAGAATGAAGAGATCTATGCAATGAGATTATTTCTAGGAGCAGCCTACGATTTTCATTTTCCTCTAATTTACAAAGGATTTGTGTCATTTGGCACCTTTTCCCTCTTATATGAAGTCTTTTAGACTTAGAGGTTTATCCAAGATCCATTTTTGATCACACCTTCCCACTAAGAGAACTTTTGGTCTCCAAAAGACTGATATATTGATCTGAACAATAAATGAGAGTGACTCACCCTCTTCTTTCAGCCTCCCTACACTTGCCTTTGCATAGTGCCTCTGAACCAAAGTTTTTGACCACTTCCCTTCTTGGATGTGCTGGTCTTCCTAGGAAGAACTGTCTTCCTCCTTGCCTTCCTGAAGAACTTCTACTGAACTAGTCATAGAAGGTGGCTTGAACTTCTTTGCCTTGATCATAGATCCAAGGTGGCTCAAACAAATGTGAAGTACATCTACTCCACAAAACTTTCATTTGTACCTGTTTGACAAGCTGTCAACAACAACTGTTAACAACAATGAAAATACAGACAACAACTGGATGACCTAAACTCCTACTTCAACAAAAGAAACATATTTTCACATCTTGTGAACACCTCCATGTCTTACATTTGCATACAAATTATGGACTAGATAACAAGCCCACAAAACATGCCTTTAAAACAAATGACTCTTCAAGTCAAGCTTGTAGAAAAAGACCATTAGGACTCTTTTTCCAAAGATGAAACACTTCATCATTATCTCCATTTGGAGACCAAGTTAACTTCTCCCAAGTCAACATGGAATCACATGCATGTTAAAGCAATCAACCCTGCAGGTTAATTACACATACATGTTCAAAAACAAGGAAATCATCATCCCTGTGTTCATGCATCTCATGCTCATGCATGCATTTCATCCTTCAACTTTCACTTAAGCACACTGTACTTTCGAAGCTGAAATGAAATATAATGTAGATGCATCAATAGACACACAATCTCAATCAGATAAGAACTCTAACCGTTCCTTACCAATCCATTCCAAAGGTACTACCTTTGTCTGCACATCAACATCAATATGTGAATCTTTTCAAAACATATCACTTATGGAAACTTCCTTTCCATTTATGCGATCTTCTCTTTCCACCTTCTTCAGCTTTTGTGGAAGCATTGTTGGATTCAAAGTCCAACATTTTTCAGCAAGATGTCCTTGCTTATGGTAGTAAGTGCACTGCATGTGCATCCTTACCCACAAAAGGAACATGTAATTATTTTCCCATACATGTGTCGAAATTTATCATGCTTTGCAAAATCAAAAGGAAAATGTTTAGAACCAGATTTATACCTTTCTCTTTCACCTTTATTGCCTTCATGAGGAGGTGAATCAAATGAAGAAGTGGCTCCCTTTGGAACACCGTCAATCTCTTCAAGGTTGTTGGAGTCTCCCCAACTCTCTGGTTCAAGTATGTGCTTTTGAACACCTGCATCGTGCAAATGATGTTTCAATCTATTGCATTCTTCCTGAATACAATATTCACACTCTGTAATGCAACCCCTCCTTGGAACTGTTTCAATGGCCTTCATGACAGCCTTGGAATTTTCTCCATAAGCTTGTCCATAGCCAAGACCCAAATACTTAGGCCTTTCCTCAATCATTATTGGCTCAACAATACCTTGTGCATGTCTACCCAAGCCTTTTCCTTCATAGACCATCTTGGACATTAGCTTGGAACCTATGCCTCTAGTATATTTTTCAAAAGAACCAATATAAGCATCCTTAGAGGAATTTGAAGACAAGCTAGAATGGTTTACCTCTTCTTCAAGTTGATACTTGACCAAGGCTTCTTGGGCAAAAAAGAGTTGTGTCTCCAACTCATGCATCCTTTTCAAATTCATATTTGCAATATGAATTTGTCTCTCCATTTCCTGCAATTTGTCAAAAAGAAACTGCTTCTCTTCCTTTATGGAATTCAACTGCTCTCTAAGCATGCTGCTCTTCCTACCATACTCATACATTTCTCTCACCATATCCATCATGGTGGACAATTCTTGCTTCATGTCTTCATCAAAAAATTTTGTGAAGAAGGCAGAATTTGAGGACCCACTTGTAGAAGTTGTCATTATGCCAATGAACAAAAAAAATTCAATAAGATAAATAAAGAGCTTATTCAGCAATCTTTTGCAACAAACCTCTTGTGATTCAAGGATTGCTTTGAGGTCCTTTGGGATAGCAAAATGCCTTCAGCCCTTCTTCTTTCTTGTCCTTCCTGGACTGAGCTATCAAATAGCTTTCCCTTCACCGCTACAAACTTAAACAATAGTCAGTCTGCAAAACAAGCATACAATCAGCCTCTGACTGTTTAAACACCTTTTAGACAAGCAGTCTTTGCTCTATTAATCAAGCATGCTGATATAACCTTCTTTGAAGGTGAGGTCAATCAATCTCAGCCTCTGATACCACCTGATCTGAAAATGGGGCTCTTAGGCTTCTTGTCCAACTTACAAGAACCTCTCCCACTTCCCTAGCTTTAAAGTTGCCCAAGTCTTAATGATTAACCAATGCAGAATTAAAAAATGCTTGAAACTATAGGTGTATGCTGATTTTTGTTTTTAACTAATTAGGTGTTGTATATTAATGTGTTGAAACTGATATATAAATGCATATAACAGTAAATAAAGCAGCAAAGACAATGCAACAGTAAAACAGACACATGAACAACAATATTAATTTGGAGTTCACCCACAAATCTTGGGCTACGTCTCCGTGAGCTCTAATTAATTCAACTAGGCTCTCTGGGATTATGGTATAGGTCCTTTTTACAAGCTCTTGGCTCAACTCCTACTGTTTTACATAGAAACAGTGGGTTCAGACCCCATGTTATCCCCTAGCTCTTGAAGCTTTGGATCTTGGCTCTCTGGCTATTAGTTCTGGCTCTTGGCTCTGACTCTGGCTCTTTGGATCTTAGTTCTAGCTCTTGGCTCTGACTCTAGCTCTTTGGCTCTTCACTCTAGCTTCTTTGTTCCCTCTATCAAGTTACAACCCTCTTGGCTTTTCACTTGGCTTCCAAGTGACTCCCTTGGCTGCTTTCTTGCTTCTGCACTACCTCTTTTGCCTTAGCTTCTTGCTTTTGCTTCCCCTTCAGCAACAAACCCTCAATAATCAACAACAGCAACCATCAACAACTCAGCAGCCATCAGCAACTTGTCTTTGTCGTTCTATGGCTTTTTAAGCCAAATCGGCACTGTTGGTTCATCTTCCCTCTCGGGCTCTCTGTCTTCTAGCCAAATTTCGCTCAAATTCCTTCTCTGAGTGTTAGCAATCATTGATAAATGCCCTCAGGAGGAATGCCACCTATTCTGTAATGGTAAGGGCAATCGTCGCTTTGAAATCCTTGAAATAACCATTTTTCATTAACACAAAGAAACGCTGCAAAAACACCGAAAATCCTCCAAATCTCTATTTATCGAACTTCAAAAGTCCTTAATTGTGCATTATATTCCTATCGGGTCCGCCCGTAAGTTTCCATCACGTCTCATTTCCCACAGCTAAAACCCGAGAAAAAATCCAAACAATGGATTATACAAGAAATACAATGAAAATCCCGATAGTAAGCCTTAGCCGGATCTCAAAGGAGAATAAACCCGCATGTATAACATCGTCGAGTCTGCGCACATCACAAATCGCGTGCCGCTAAGGTCCAATGCTCCCCTTTGTATTATTGCACTCTGATCTACTGATCTCTGATTGCTTCAGTCGGCCTCATTAGCTATCGACGCATCAGCATTTCGGCATATCGGAGTACCATTGCTCCCATGGTCCATGGTCCTTAAGCTTCCCCGATCGTCGATCACCGATCAAATCACGACCATTGATCTGACTCTCGATCCAATGGTTCATGACTTATCACATCATCGCAATCACAATCGCTCCATGGCCGATTTCGATAATACATAAAGGCTTTTTGGCGACATGATATTTCAATGATCGCATGCCGCGATGCCTTAAGACCTAAGGTCCCTCCTTTATATAGCCATCCGCCGATGTGATATCATCTTTCTGCCGCTTTATTACAAGGATTACACTTCGGTGGCTTTTCCCGATGCAATGTCAATGCTTCATTGCTGCTGTTCGCTCCCATCCCTTGATCTTTTAGATCCAACGGCCCTTGAGCATTGATGCCTCATTTCCTCTTAGACCAATCAAAGTGGGCCACATGGCCCAATTCTGGCCTACCATGTGTCAGTTGTGGATTGGCCTGTGAGCCTATACCAAAGGTCAACATTTTCAATATAGTTTGAACATTAATGAAATTGCCTCCTTTTCTAAGAACATTGAGAAAATTTCTTTTTATAATAACTTCTTCATTCGAAGTCCATTTTAGCCCATTCAAATTGCATTAGATTCAGAATGAAGAGATATCTGCAATGAGACTATTTCCAGGAGCATACTACAATTTTCATTTTCCTCTGATTTACAAAGGGTTTGTGCCATTTGGCACCTTTTACCTCTTATATGAAGTCTTTTAGACTTAGAGGTTTATCCAGGATCTATTTTCGAATCACCTTCTCATCATCTATTTCAATGATGTATTTCAGCACTTGTCCACTGTAGCAAACTGATTCTTTTCCAGTCTCCTTGTCATATTCTGCTTCAAAACTTTCATCTTCTGGAAGGTATTCTTTCATGTTTTTGACAGCTTTAAAAGACTGCCTATCTTCTTCCAAACCTACAATCATACACAAATCATTAATTTTAAAAATACAATGCCTTCTGGTCTCACTTGATGCTTCAGTCATCAAGTCTCCTGGTTGCTTTGAATCATTCATATGATTCAACTCCTCTGCCTCTTCATCACTTTCAAAAAGTAATGGTCCACATTCTAGTTCACATATCGAAACTTCAACATCTTCTTCAGCATATTCCTTTTGTTGTAGCTCAACTCTTTCAAGATGTTCTATAATCTGTTCAAGTTCCCTTATCTCATTTATTATCTTCATATTCACCTGTTGTTCCCTCTTCTCTGTAGCCTCTACCACTTCACTTTCTTTCTCATGACATAACTATGTTTCTGGTCTGCTTCATTTCTTTGCAAAAATATCCATTAACACTTCAAGCTAAACTGGTATCTCAACCTTCTCCCTCTCATATTCTTCAGCACTCATTATCATGCCATTTTCCTTGGCATCCTTCTCCTTTTGTCCTTTGTTGTGGTCTCCTTCAAAAACTCTGTTATGACTGTCACTAGTCATCATCCTCTCCATCTCTAAGAGTTCCTCACTCACTTACTGTGAGTTGCACTAAGGCCTCTACAACAACAAGTCCTGCCTGCTACCACTTACCTCACCAAGCTCTCCTCACTCAATCTTTTGGCAAGTAATTGGTTCTCTATATCTTGAACCTCCTTTGAGCAATTCTCTTTGCTCCTTCTAGGCTTCAACTCATTTGTACTTTCCTAGAACATAATTGTCCTCTTTATCCAATCTCTGTTGGAATTCCTCAAGGTTCTGCCACATTTCTGCTTTCACTTAGAAACTCTTACCAACTTCTCTTATCTCTTAGCAATTCTACCCTCATCCTTTGTGGAATTGCCTTTGGGAGTTGCAATAATTGTATCAATTCAAAGACTACCACTTTCTAATCTTCAATCCAATTAAAATAAAACCATATCATCTTACCTTCAAGATCTATGTTTGATCTTGTCTTCCCATTCACCTGCACTTTTGAATGGATTGTTCTTTTTACTAGCCTTCAGTTGTATCTTCAAACCTTGTTACTTCAAGAACTTACAAAGTCATTCTTGTAGTTTTAATACTGTAATCCTACTCTAAATATCATTCATTCAATATCTGCTAATCATTAGAAAAATTTGCATACCTTCACCTACCTTCAGGATCTCACCATTCCTGCAAATCTATTTCAACGGATCTTCATGCTTCCACTGCTCAAATTCTCAATATTCAACCATAATTTGTCAATCAAATTTAGAATCTGATTCTTTCTTCCAATCTTCTGGCTTTACCTTGGCAAAGCTTAGCTATCAGCAACAATTTCTCCTTTGTTAAGTTTTCTTCCACTTAGAATCCTTACCAATTTCTTCCATTACTGCTTCTTAAGACTTGATATTCTTTTGTTGAGATACTTCATTCACTGCAACTATCAATCTTCCATCTATTTCTTTATCCAACAAAATTCAAATCAGAGTTAAATAAAACAATACCTTTATGATTTCATAAGTAGTCTCCATTCACCCTTCACATCCGAGTGAATTTTTATTCTTCAAAACATTGTTGTAGATTCTTTATGTTCCTGCAATCTCTTCTTAATTCTGCCTTACCTACCTCTAAGAACTTAACTGTTCTTCTCCATTCTCCCAGCTTTACTCTGTCAGATTAGAATCTAATCTCCCTTGCCTGCATACACATCTTTCCACATATCTTTGTTCTAAGATCTTCCAAAGAAACTTTCACACCTGATTTCTTTGTTCATCTCTGATACCAAAATGACGCAGGGTTACCCCTGCTTTACCCACAGTATACATATAGACCTATGCATAATTCATTTTTCCCAACAATAGATATGACCTACCAGGTCAAAACTTCATTAAAGTTGATTATTAAGGCCCTTTCGATTAGAACTCATGTGGAAACATACGAATAGACTAACCCAAAATCTAACCCTCATTAACTTTTGTATCGGGACTCAATCACCCTATATAAACCTTAGTTTATCCTTATTCCGCATATATATATATATATATATATATATATATATATATATATATATATAAACCCCATTTTAAACTTTGGGTTATAACCTTAAAACCCTTTTATCACACTCAAACCCATTTAAACCCTTTATAATAGATAACACATAAAACATGTGTAACCTTACCTTTTTCCTCCTTTCATAAGCCTTTGCACAATTATCAATAAACACCTTTATCGCAATCGCTCATTGCAGTTTCCCGTGGTCTTACCACATATATGCTCTGTCACGCCTTCGACTCCAATATGTGACTACCGGAACAATTAAACCACCCTTTTATATTAAAGACTCGGACACGATACTTTACTGAATATAAAGGAATACATTGAAATCCCGACCCGAACACATAAGTCTGGACTTCAAAGTTTATAAGCCCACGTCTATATTTATCATCGGGTCTGCCCTTCCATATCAAAACTTTCGTCGCGTTGCTCCTCCTCCAATCTCTGATCACCGAAGCCTCTGATCAAATCTTGATCGTATGTTGTATCCTCCTATCCAATGATTAACATTACTCCTGACCATTTAAACTTGCACGCCTATTCTCCACCATCGATCTGCACCCAACAGATCCGACGGTTGTCGTTGATATTAGGTAGATAACAAACGCGAGGTTTAACCACCTGATAAAGTGGTTTCCTATCTCCTCTCGCTGACACACGTCAATTGATGAGTGGAATCGGCACTCGTCCTTCAATACCGCTTCTGGTTTTGAGGCCGCCTGAAATCTTCTTTCACTGTTACAAAACTGCCTCCACCGATTGTTCTCCGTGGTTCCTTTTTACTTAGATTTACGTTGTTTTCCAGTGTTGATGTAGTTCTCGCATTTCTTCAAAGGTTTCACCCTTTCGCTCTTCCACTACACTACTTACTCCCAAACTTGATTTCTACGTCTTTCTTCAATCACTGACCCTTTAAGCTCTACTTTGATCCTTCAAATGGATTCACAGATCCATTACACTCATCTGTCTCACTCTCCTCTTTGCGTTCTTTGAATTTCGCCTACATGAATATATATATTATGCAGAATATTTGATAGACACATAATTTATCAGTCAACACTCGAATCACACATCTACACACTCAGAATCGAATTCTCTATGTATAAAAACATAAACAAATTATTACATATTGAGACTCTATCTCTCTGTCCTGATCTTCTAATGTCAATGGCCTCTGATTGACAAGCTCCCCGTAGGCTTACAATCAAAACCTATCTACTATCTATCTACCCTATCCAGCCTCTCCAACCTCTGTTCATGCCTTTTAGGCTTACATTTATACAAAGGGATTCTAAAACCAATTTCTAGTTTATATCCATAAACTCCTCAACAAAATCCTAAAATCTCTTTCTCATCCCTAAGGATCCTCTCTAATCCATAAAATCATGAACTATTTCCTAATCTGGATTTTACAAACAATTCTCAATCCTCTCATCACTCAACTATCCTAAATCTCTCATGTTCTCCTACATACAAGAACATTTACAATTATACCTCACAATATTCAATTAATTCCTATTCTCATTAAAATCACTTAAAACATTAAATAATTACATTAATTCAATACTTAGGAAGCCAACTTCCTTGAAACACAAGACCCCCTATGTCTACTAGAATACAATAATGATGTTGAGTTGAATGCTCCTGCATCACCCTTAAACATGTTTCGTCCCCGAAACGTAAGAATAACACAAATAATAAGATCTACTCAAAAGAGTAGTCCATTGGTACCATCCACGTGCATCTAGCCATCCCAGAGATAGGTGATTACTCAATCTAGTCAGTGCCTCGCTCGCTTGAGATGGGAGTTGATATTGGCGGTTCCTCTGTGTTAATGTGCTCTAGGTGGATCATCACACCACTCTATCAGTCATTTTGGGGTTGTTGTCCTTGTTTCTAATTCGTTTCCATCTTGCTGGTTGTTTTCTTGCTGGGTGATGTGGGTGGTGATATGCTAAAGTTTTAACCAATGGTGTATCTTTCTTTAATTCACCGCCTAATGGAGCCTGATTGGTATCTGATACATGTTGTAGTGCTTGCAATTGTTTCTTATCTTCCAATGTTACTTCAACCACGGATTCATCATCTAATTTGTCAGTACCTGCAACATTTTTTGCTTCAACCTCCTTACACTCTACTTGTTTATTGAGGGAAATATCCTGTAATGTAATTTTCTTCTTTTTATACCACAGCTTCAGGAATTTCTTCTACACATTAATATTGATAGTATCAATAGATTCCATCCAAGTGTATCCCAAAACAACATCCACATTAGCCATATCTGAAGCATAAAAATCATAATGCAATACATACCTGTCCATAGAAATCTTCAAATCTTTATTAACTTGCACCTCCTCATTATTACCCTATGTGTGCTCCATTTGTTTGGCTGAGACTTTCTCTGATACCCCTTGTAATGGATCTACCCTGTAAATATCTGAAAATGACAAATATACCCAGAAATAACAAGATGGAAATAGATAAACTTCTCTTTATTAATATCAAACCCTTGAAGTAGGGTAACACCATACAATCACTCCTTAAGGAAGGAGAATACTCCACAAGCTATATGCTTACCAATACAATAATCTTTGACCTCTCTCCATGGGGAGTCTCTAGCCTCTATATAGACTACATACATGCAATACCCTGGGTCATTACCATTGGTCTTTTAGTACCATGTATCTAATACAATGGGCTTATCACCTTATTGCTAACTACTTGTGGTCCCTTACATGATGCAGGTTAACCACTTTATTTATTAACTATGGTCCATCACATTATTACATTATTCCCTCGAGTACCTCCCTCTATACCCCATAATATCCCCTAGGTATACTTGGTATACTACACAGACAAATTTGAGGTATTCATTGGAGAAGGAGGTGTTCGACCTGTGCGATGCACCTGGACCAATGGTGGCGAGAGTTAGGGATGTTGTGAATAGCGGTTAGGAGCCTGATGCTGAAGAAATTGTGAATGAGTCAGTTGATAGAAATTTCTCAGGATTCCAAAGAGCATGATGGTCGCGGGTAACCTACCTCTGAATATTTATGTTATGTCAAACAGTTAAGCTCTGTAGAGTATTTTGGAGAATACATAGTATATGTAATGTAATATTAAGCAATAGAAATAAGGAAAGTAGCAATCTTGTCTCACTGAAAAATCTCTTGCAAATCTCTAAGACTTCTCTTCTTAAGAATGTAAAGGACCTCACCCGTTTCAAGATTTTGTTATAAAAATTGTTACAAATTTCTTTAAAAAAAATTATTATATTGATAAATTAATTATATTAAAAATATAATATTTCACTAATATACAAAAATTAAATATATAAGAAAACATATAAATATTAAAAATTATTTTAATTTCTAAATTAAATTGTCATTATATTATATCCAATTATATTAAAATTAATTAATTGGAATCTTAAAATTTTAACATTATATCCAATTATATTAAATATATATTTTAAATTTTAAAATTTAACCCTTTTTCAAATTATAAAAAGTTACACCCACAAAACTCACATAGTTACAAAGTGATAATATCACAAATTTAATATATATTTTTAGTTGTTTTCCTTAAACAACCAGTGAAAAGTTAAACTAATTCCTGGCAATGGTCGGTCCTTTCATTCTTTATTTAGCCATAAATCGATTATTATGAAAGAGGAACCTTATGTGATATGGGGGCAAACCATATCAAAGCAAGATTAGAAATGATTCAGGTCTGGTGCGATCAACCGTTCTGAAAGAGCTCTAAATTGAAATTTTGAACTATTTCATTGATTGAAATAGTGTTAGTCTTTGAGGGTTTAACTTGAGATTTATTACATGCTCTAGTATTATATTGCTCACATGTCCACGAGTATGGAATTTTGGTATCATATTATTAAATTTCTTAAAAATATTTTTCGTTAGTTTTATTTATATTATTATATATATTTATAAACAATTATTATAAATTATAAAAATAATTAATATATAATAGAAATGTGATTTTCATTAATATAAAAGTTAAATATATAAAATAACCCATGTAAATTAAAATATATTTTTTTTAATTTTTTTTTTTTGTGTATATTAAATATATATGTATTATTTTATTTATATTTTTTTCCATTTAATTATTATATTTATAAATTAATTATAATAAAAGTCTAATATTTGGGTATATATATTTTATAAATAATTATATTAGAGTTTTAATATTTGAAGTGGTGATTTACTTTATAGTTTTATATTTTTTAGTAAAAAAATTATTTGGTCTTTATTTCATAAAGATTTAGACAAAAATGTTAATACAATTACTTAATCTTTTAATTCATTATGATTTATTATTTTTGAATATATAGGTGTGTATGTTATTTTTTTATTTATTATACATATTTAAATTATATTATTATATATTTTTAAATAGTTATAATACAAATGTAATATTTTAATAAAATATAAAAGTTAAATACACATAGCAGTTGTCTATAATGGGACTTTTTGAAAGCTTTTCTGGTGGGTTTTTCTCGTCAAAATCCGGCAGCAATTTATTGGAATGGCAAGTTTGATTGCTAGTTTCTGCACAATCAAAGCTTCCCAGGGGTTTTTCAGGGTGCTAAATCCAAATATGCAGTTAAAAAACCATTTTCACTGCAACAAATCAAGATTTAACCTCAATTTCTTCAGCCTGATTCCGTCACCAGAATCTCCAAAAAGTCGCATTATAGACCAACAACATATGTAAATTAAAA
>APFE030069880.1:7862-18766 GCA_000404065.3 Pinus taeda | reverse complement strand
AAAAAAATTAGGTTTATTTTAAGTTTCTTGCCGACCTGTGCTGTTCCTTCAAGATTCAGTCCCTCATGAGTATATATCTCTTCCTTCTTGCTCTTCTTTTATCATCTTTCTCTTAACCCTGATGATGGATCTCATTTGGGATTCGAAACGTTGGTGTAAAAATTCTCTTACTGTGGATTCTCCGATCAATAAATCAAAAAGCACAAACCACAGATCTCTGAAATCCATTAACTATTGTGTTGGTGTTCCTGGAAAATATCAATTGTTTATATACACATAAGTCATGGTTATTGGGTTAGATTTCTTGAAAAAGAAATATGTTTTCACATGCACAAAAGAACAACTACTGTGTTAAAATTTCTTGTAAAAGAAATATGCATTTGCATGTACAAAATAATAACTATTGTAATAGTTTCTTGAAAGATAATATGTTTTTACATGCTCAAAGATAATAGTTGATGGGCTAGGTTCTTTTGGATACGTTTAAGTAATTGCATGCAAATAATATAGGTAGTGCAGCAATTTTGTTTTGGAAAATAATATGTTCTTGTGTAAAGAAAATATCAATAGTTGTAGTTGTTATCTTTTGAAAAAAATTTCCCTCTTCTTATGCGAAGAAAGAATGATAACCATGGATATTCTTTTAAATATTAGCATGTTCTTATAGGTCTAAGTAGAATTTAATTGTCTCTCTTTCTCATGATACATGTGAAGGAGGGACAAGTGAGCATATCTTGCTAATATTTATGTATTTTACCTTATGCACGTAAGTTGTGAATGGACCAACATATGTCATAACCATACATGTATAAAGATAAGCATACATGTTTTGGTAGTTATGTGATTTTAATTAATGCATGTATAGTGTTAATAAAAGGCATGTCGCAATACTTTATATGTGTTTTAATTATGCACATGAAAAGGTGCTTGAAGCATAACTAGTAAAGATTTATTATTTGGATGTCAGAGTTTGCTGACAGTAGTAATTGCAGGAAAGGATTGTAATTTATGTGACAATGGGTTATCTTTAACATTATGGTAGGCAAAGAACTAGTGATCTAAGCAGACTGAAGGAATGTCAATTAACGGAGCATCCACTGATGGGAAGAACCAGGCCACAAAGACATAGTGTTCAAATATTGGTGGGTAAATAATATCATGATTAATGTAATAACTTCTAGCTAGTTGTGTTGTATCTAAAAGGATATTGTTTTGTAAGATTTTATGGAAATGTCCAATGGATTGACTCTCTTACCGGGATGAACACCCTCACTAGATGTTTAATAAAATTAAACGTGGTTTTTCCCTACAGGGTTTTCAAGGTATATCGATGTTCAATGGTGTGCTTTCCTATTGTGTCATTTAAAAGATGTTGCTTCCTTTCATGACATGATATTTACATTATCAAGTATGTGATTAACTAACCTAGTTAAAGAATCTTGAAAATGCTGCAAGGTTACAATAGGAAGTTTTATGCTACAACAATGGTTGTTATGTTATGTAACTTACTATTCAATTTCTAAAGTTACTCTATGTAATGATGAACATTTAATCTGATGGTCAATGAAGGAATATGGAATAAGTAATTAGAGAGTTACAATCTAGTAATTTTTGTAAAATATTTCTAATCTTATATATTTTTCCACAAGGTTTATTGGGGGATGTTACAAGTGGTATCAGATAAAAAGGTTGCAGCACTAGCGCCTTTTGGGAATCAATAAGAAGAGAAGAAATGGAGGCATGACAATTTTGGATATAAGCTCAAGTATGATTTTAAAGAAAAATTACATGGTAATGTATGCATTAGATTGCATGTGATATGAGATGCATGACGGTATTAGTAACCACATTAAAGAATAGTAAGTGATAATTTCTAATTTAAAACTTTGCTCATGGCATTAGAATTTTGATGTAGATAAAAGGAAATAAAACCTCAGTTGCATTTATGAACAATCATGAGCACTCACTAGTGATAGTGTGGATCAACTACCAATCTTTGCATGCATATTCTTATAAAAATTCTTAATGTTTCATTTAAAGAAAAATTATTAAAGCTACAATGCACTACTTATAAAGAGTGAATGCATGTATTGTTTTGTGTGTTAATGAAACATTGTAGAAGGTGCGGAATGTCCTTGAATAGGAAAATAGAATGTTTTAAAAGACATGGGAATGACCCCTTTAAATGTTAAAGATAAGCAATGAGTCAAGTGGTAGGACTTGACTACAATTGTTAAGTGACGATTGAGTCTTGTCATGGATTTTGATTGAATTAAGATGGTCAATAGTATTGAGAAGTTAGTATTACATCGCTAACAATTAAACTTATATGAATGAATCAGTTTGATTAAATATTATTACAAGTTGTAAACAAAGTGATAGTTTACTTCATGTTGTTGGTCTATTGGTGACAATACACTATTGAATTTGGGTATTTATGCATAACAATATTGTATGCAAGAAAACTACAATGGTTGCAAAAGTGAATACTTGTTTAACAATGCATACATATGACTGCAAGTTCTTGAAGGTTACAAAGAAATTAAATCATGATAAAATAGTGTCGATAAAGTGATAGTTTGCATTGTTACATCAGGGATTGTAGCTTTGCATATGAACATACATAAATAATAATTGGCAAGATGAGAGTAGCCAAGATTATTTTATAGTATCATAATGTACTGAAATGCATGAAATAGATTATGTATGTTTGACCAAATCAATGATAGTAGTAGTCAGATGTTGTTGATTACATTGTTTGTTCAAACTTCACAACTCTACAGGTTGATGATTCAATGATGAAGTTAGCTAGTATGCATCCTACATCTAACAAATATGTTAATTTCATCCTTCAAAAATTCATTCAGTGCATGTGAATGTTGTGGTGCCATTACATATTAAACCTAATAAATTAATTCCATTGTGTTGTGGTTATATGGTGTCTTTGTTGGTGTCGCTAAGCAAAAATCTAGATGGAATTTTGAATCTATTAGCATTACTGATTTTTTTAACCAAGAAAAGTCTGTGTGATTTACTTGAATTTGGTAACGTTGCATAATGGATATTGATTAGATACATATGCGTAAATGAAGTGTCATTTTTCATGAATTAGTGACTATTTTATTTTTGAAGGTCTTATTCCCTTAATTGCTATAAGAAAACAACTTCATGGAAACTTTGTTTTAAATTTCCTTGCATGTAGCCTTATTTTTTATGCATGGAATGGTTTATGAAATATGGATAGGACCAATATATTTCTACATTGTTGAAATGTTGAAATGATAAGACCTTTTGTAAATAACAGTATTTTGTATAAGGTGTGTTTTTTATCAAAGGAAGTTGTGGCTAATGTTGCTAGTGTTATTAAGCAGGGGTAGTTTAATGGTGGCATGGTGACGTTCTAGTAACTTGGAACATAGGGAATTGTGAAAGTTAAAATGTTGCAATGTGATTTGCAATTGCGAATAAGAAGGTATAATGTTATGATATGCAAGATATGGTAATGTTTTTCTCAATTTCATGATGGTTATTATGTGGAAATTTTGAAAATAATACTACATGTATGACATGTGATGTCAATCATGATTTCCTGTTAATTTATTTTTACAAATTATGGGACCCATGTTGAGGGTCGTGTATGAATACATGATATACATAAATGTCTTTTTTTTTAAATGGTAATGTGTATATGGTCAGTTATGTAAATTAGAGTGGGATAAGGTGCTAAAAGAGAATTTCACATGCTAAACCATTATCGGACAGTTGTGAAAGGCCCAACGAGGGCTATCGGATGATGACAGTTTCCTGTTCAGATTTCCTCTCCCTAGAGATAGATGATATCATTAAGGGAAAAGAATTGGCCAAGATTGTGAGAGGGGAAAACTCTTGAGACAACTCTGTTGGTTTTGGAGCCTGTTGGAGGATGCCCAAAGAGTGATTTTTTGAGCTCTAAATTCCTCACAAATAGGATGTTGTCAAAGGAATAGGCAGGATGCTACCCAGAGGAATATTGTATTGGACCCTATGTGGTCAGTGGAGTTTCTGAGCTGAACCTGGTTGGTCAATGGAATTATAAAATGAACTCTATTTGGTTAGTCAAATCTTGGTTGGACCTAGTATGGTTATAGAAGCCCTAGGTGGACCTAGTATGGTCTCTTTCAGAGAACTGTGCTGGATGTGAAATTGGCTCAATCTGGTTTTGGAAACTAATTCCAATTAGTTGGGAAGAGCATTTGTTTTCCCATTGTGGTTCTCATGGTTGAATAAGTTAAATAATTAGATAAGTGATATGTTTAAAATTAATATCCTATATGGTTATGTAATAATTTTATGTACATCTTGAAAGAAAAAAAGGAGCTTAGTGCTTGGAAAGGAATTACGAGAAGTGTACTTCCTCTATTGTATTACCAATATTTTGAATGTATTTAACAGGGGCTAAGATAGTAATATACACTTGGTGTAGTTATTGAACATTTGGATGATTAGAAAGCTAGGTGCTCTTTGAGTACTTGTAGAAGTATTATGACTAAAATGTCACATGTCATTGTATAAATAATTAATGATTAAAAATGTTGTGATTACTATGATTATATTAAATTTGTTGATCATATGTTACAAGGTGCTTACCATGGAGGTTGCTAAACCACCCTGGTTGCTTGTTGTTGGGATTTCAAACCACTCTTAGAGTTTTTTCCACAATTGAGAACCACCTATAGTTAATTTTTTTGTATAAAGTGACCATGATTTCTAAGGATAAATTGAAAGTAACAATAAGTCGGTATAGAGACTTATTTTTGTTTCTATGAAATTAAATAATGGATAAATGATGGAAAGTAGAAATTGCATCATTTTGCAGTTGTAAATGCTTATGATTATTGATAAGCATTATTGTTTTTGTGTATTGGTATTTCCTGGAAATAAATCCTTCATTTAGAAGGGGGAGGATTCCTTTTTTGTTGTTCTAAGAGAGATGTCATAATTAAAAGTTAATGATTAACCCCAACGATAGTGTTGCCTTTAAGGGGGGGAGTATCTAATATCCGTACCATACAAAAAAAGAGTATGTGTTTCCATACACAAAAACAATAGTTATTGCATTAGTTTCTTTTGGATAAGAATATGCAATTATTCTACTAATTCTCTTGAAAATGATGCATGTGAACCTTGCATATAAAAAGATAGAGGAACCATGTTATGTTATTGAAAAGAATGCATGAGAATCATGTGCATAGAAAATAAGTAGCGATGTTTTCTTTGAAAAGAATATGTGAATGTTCTAATATTTTATTGAAAAGAATACATTCTTATCAACACATATATAATAATTATTTTGCTAGATTTATTGGAAAATGATGTGTTTAGGTGCAAAAACAATAGCTATCGTGTTGGATTTTCTTGAAGAAAATGTGTTTATATAGATAAATGATTAGTTATTTTCTTGGTGTTCTTGGAAAAAAACAAGTGTTTATATACAAATAAGTAATGGTTGTTAGGTTAGATTTATTGAAAAATAAATATGTTTTCACATGCACAAAATAACAACTATTGAATTAGAATTTCTTTTAAAAGTAATATGTATTTGCATGTAAAAAAGAATAACTATTGTAATAGTTTCTTGAAAGATAATGTGTCCATGTGCTCAAAGATAATAGTTGATGGGATAGGTTCTTCGGATAAATGTAAGTAATTGCATGCAAAGAATATAAGTAGTGTAGTTGTTTTCTTTCGGAAATGAATGTATTATTGTGTAAAGAAAATATTAATAGTTGTGTTGTATATATTTTGGAAAGTTTTTCCCTCTTTTTGTGCGAAGAGATAATGATAACCATGGAGATTCTTTTAAATATTACCATATTCTTGGAGGTAGAAGTAGAATGTAATTGTTTCTGTTTCTCATGATAAATGTGAAGTAGGGATAAACAAGCATGTCTTAGTAATATTATGTATTTTACCTTAGGCATATATGTTATGAATGGATCGACATTCATCATAACCATACATGTTTAAAGATAAACAAACATGTTTTGATAGTTATATACTTTTAATTAATGCATGTATAGTGTTAATAAGAGGCATGTCTCAATACTTTGTATGTGTTTTAATTATGCACATTAAAAGATGCTTGAAGCATAACTAGTAAATATTTATCATTTGGATTTTAGATTTTGCTGACAGTAGTAATTGTAGGAAATGATGGTAATATATGTGAATGGCATATTACCTTTAACATTATGGCAGGCAAAGAACTAGTGGTCCATGTAGATTCAAGGAATGCCAACAATAGAATAATCCATTAATGGGAAGAACCAAACCAAAAAAATAGTGTTCGAAGATTGGTGGTAAATGATATCATGATTAATGTAATAGATTATATAAAGTTATGTTGTATTTAAGAAGATATATCTGCAATATTTTATGGTAATGGTCAAGGGATGGAATCCCTTACAACCAATGAGTAAGGGGTGAACACCCTCATGAGACGTTTAATATAATTAAGCGTTTATTGGTTTTTTCCTATGAGGTTTCCAAGCTATATAGGTGTTCAATGATGTGTTTTCATATTGTGCCATTGAATTGATGTTTCTTCCTTTCATAACATGACATTTACGTTATAAAGTATGTGATTAACTAACCTATCTAAAGAATCATGAAAATGGAACAAGGTTACAACATGAAGTTTTATGCTACAACAATGGTTGTTATGTTATGTAACTTACTATTCCATTTCTAAATTTACTCTATGTAATGATGGAGATTTAATCTAATGATCAGTGAAGGAATATGGAATAAGTAACTGAGTTACATGTTGGTAAGTTCCGTAAAAAAATTCTAACTTATGTACTTTTCCACGAGGTGTACCAGGGGATGTTACATATGACCAATTCTACATGTGGTCTATTAAATTGGATTTTCTCATCAATTTGATATGTGATCAATTATTTCTAATTATAATGTTTACAAAAATACAAAACTTTCAAAGATTTAAGATATTATGGATAATTTTATTATATGAAATAATAATTTTTTAAATAAAATATTATAATTTTATAAATTCAAAAATATTAAAGTGAATTTTTCAATATTAATTTGTTAATTTAATTTTTATAAATAACATATAATTTTAAAGAGAGCTTCAGCATAAATCACATCAAAAAGATCATTGTCGATGCGTTTTCGAACCAACCAGTTTGGTTCATCGTCAGGACGAGTTCACGACGATGAACCACACTGGTTGGTTCGAAACGCGTCGACAATGATCTTTTTGATGTGATTTATGCTGAAGCTCTCTTTACAATTATGATGGATCACAGAAGCCTCAATTCTACAACATATAATTTATCATAAGTATATTTGTTAATCTCTCTTATAAAAATTGTTATGAATTTAATTCATGTAAATAGTGTGGAAAATGTAATATAATGACTAGCTGAGGAGAGAACATGGTTTCACAGCTTAAGTGGAGAAGTTGTTAGGGGAAGTGCTTGGGGAAATGACCAAACTTAGAGGTGCATTTAAGAAGTCACTTATCTTCCTAGAGGACTTCAAGACAATTTGATATAGACATTTTAAGGTTGTATGGGTACCTACGCACAACAACGATGGGGTTGTCTAGGTCTCGTGGAACATGTTGGTGTGGTCAACACACAAAGGAAGTGGAGGAGAGAAAAAAAATGTAGAGAGGAACAAGGTGGACACACATAGAGACAATGGAAAAGAAACAAACAAACAAAGGAAGATGGAGAATGCAACAAGGGGAGGAAGAGGAGAAATGGTCTTGCATTGAGGAGAGTGGTTAAGGGATTGGAGAAAAGAATGCACAGACAAAGGTGTTGGTTGAAGGCATGTTGGAATGCATGACTGTGAAATAGAGAGGAACAAGGAGTTGTTATTGAGGAGGAGAAATAGTGATTGGAAAAGTCCTACTGTGGTTTCAAGTGGAATCACTATGGGACCCTTAGACTCTTGTGTGTTTCATTGATTAGTTGGAGCATATTCCCTTGAGAAATTCACTACTCAAGCTCTGAATCTAGCTTGGGGGTGCTTTTCTATAGGAAGGATTGCAATGCATATTAACCTATGGTTGGGAGGAGAGTCGAAGTCCCTCCTCTAAATAGGATAATTGTTTATTACTTTGTAAATACTCATGCCATGAATGAATAGTGATTATTGCTTCTAATATTTGAGTAATAACATCTAGTTTGACATATAGACAGTGCAGTTGGCCTTTTAAGATAATTGTGGTGATTATGGGTTGCCTAAGCTAGGTGGATTTAACATTGTTGACTCATTGTAGGAGAGTTGTTATGTTTATGCCTGGTGGTCTAATACTAGCCAAGAATTGTTTGTTACCTTATACTCATTTGGTTATCTCCTATTAATATGAGTATGAGTTGGTAGCTAACTTGCATGAGCAAGGTGTTTATGGATTTCTTGACTATCCTAATATCTTATGTATTAGTTTTTTTTTTTATATCTTGAAGGCCAAGGAAACTCACTGTTGTGACCAAGTTTTCATATGATCCCCTTAGTAGTATAGTTCATATGTTTTGTGTGTGTTTGAGGTGCACTAGTGTTGTTTATCAAAATGTTTTGTTCTTGTATGTTTGGAATGACATGTAAAGCATGGATGGACCAAAAATGTCTAGTATGGTTTTTATCGAGGTTGCATGGTGTTGATTACCATGAATTGGTTGTAATAATGCCTGAGTAAAAAGGTAAGTTTATGCCTTTATAAAAGTCTTACTCATTGCTAGCTAACTTGTATATCTATGGTGAACATGAGTTTTTGGGTTAAGAGATTCCAACATTCTTAGTTATTTGCATTATTGTGCATGGTTTCCTGTCCTACCACCATTGGGTTGGATGTATGTGTGTATTCTCCCATTATCAACTTATACGAATGTTTAAATGCTCCATGCAAAAGCCAAGAAGATCTTTGCTTAATGTGGAAAAATTATATTAGTGTCTTATGGGATTGATTGAATGTGAATCCTGTGAGAAGGAAGTCATGGAGTCGTGACCTCTATGTAAGAGAGTCATTGAACCTCATCGATGTTACAACTCAGGAGGAATAGACACATATATTTTATAAGTGTTAATGGGTGTTTGAAATAAGAGAACTACCTTCAATTAGTGGATACACTCCCGACATGCCCTGGTAGCTGAGTGGGTGTACCTTCCTAAGGAACTCCCAGTAGGTGGGAATCGCGTGATGGAGAGTCCTTTTGTCAAGGGTCGGAGAATTTTCATGGCACAGTTGCGGGCCATGGTGGGGTGTTAAGCACTTTTAGTGATGTAGATAATGGATACCATGAGATGGAGGGATATCTATCATATAATGATTATATCCCATCATACCACGACCTGATAGGAAGGTAGACTTACCTTGTTCCAATGATAGGTGGAGCGTAATGGCGTGGGAGTGTCATAGGAAGGGTCCACAATGGTAAGTCACTAATAAATGTTATAAAAGTGAAGTTTTGATTAACATGAGGGTCCAGGCTTAGGTGGGACCTAGGAAGGAGCTAATGTGGCAAGATGATGTGGACAAAATGACGGCATGGCATATGGACAACATGACACAAAATAACCAGAAATGGCCTTGTGGCCCATAACTGAGTGATAGATGGTGCCTTCAAAAGAGGCCACATGGAAGCGTGACGTAGGCATGACATCATCACAAGATAACGTTGGTGTGTCATCATTGTGGGTCACGGATCCCAAGAGGTTAAAATGTGCCATTTAGGGGATGCGTCACAGTTGACAAAGCCAATGGATGAGAAATATACCCAAACACTTTACGGGAAAATTGTCTTCACAGTTCACATACCCCAAGAGGTTCAAAGTGTGCATCCATAAGACAAGATATGATTGACAAAGCCAAGGGATGGGAAATTTTCCTAGTAACAGATGGGTAAGTGTCTGGGTAAAGTAAAATTATAATAAATTGTGATTATTAGAACTAGTTGAGATAACCAAAACAAGTGTATTCCAAAGAGTTCCTTTTCTACCAATTTTAGTGTCCTTAATAATCATCTTAACGTGTAATTCTTCTATAAAAAAAATATTGACTTAAAATTTGATGAAACTCAACACTAACTTTTCATATTCAAAAACCTTGTTGTTGTGATTTCTCTGCGAAACTGAACACTAGTTTTTCATACTCAACAATGTCGTCGAGACTGAATTGTGCAGAGTTTGGAGTGTGAAAAAAATTAGTTAGTCTTGTTTCGTTAATGATTATAGAATTTTATTTTCCTCCAAATTTGGTTGACTTTTGATCAGTTTGTGGTTCTTTTTTTGCTATTTTAACTTAAGTTTTGGGAAAATATTGAATTTTTTGTTTTCCTGTAAATATATATATAAATTTACAAGACAACAAAAATATTCTATCTTTCTAATTTTCTATTGACTGAGTGAGGCTTGAGGTGACATATTTATGACAAATCATTTTAAAACCAAAAAAAGACTAATTTTGTGAGTGGTCATTTCATGGGTGAGTGCTTTGACATTGTTGTGCTTAACACTACTATTGCTCTTCCCAATGATGTCAGAATTGACAAGGTTCCAAGTAGCTAACTAGGGGGTTGAAAGAATATGTGAAGGAAGGTTTTATATATTAATTTAATATCAAGCTACTACTATTTTGTTGTGTGGAGAAAAGGTGTGAGAAGTGTGGAACATAGAAAATTTTAGGGGCGAATGTTTGCCCTTTGGCGAAATTAAGGGGTTTTAAATTTTTAGTCGGCGAATATTTTATATCATAGTACATTTTTACAAATCACCTCAAATAGCCCACCTTATTTTAAGGGAGAGGGTAAAAAAGGTAAATTTAGCCCTTGAAATTAGGAGTTACAACCTTCCATTCGCCCATTTTCAAGAATAGGTTTTATTTAAGTGAATCC
>APFE030069877.1:0-25525 GCA_000404065.3 Pinus taeda | reverse complement strand
TAATTCAAAGTGTAATTAAGGAAGATTTATTAAAAGAACTTGATAATACTGATTCACCCCCCCCTCTCAGTATTATTTCCAACAATTGGTATCAGAGCAGGTCCTTCTGAAGGAGCTTGATCAATTGAAGGAAGATCCATCATCAGGAGAAACTATGAGAGGGAAGCATCGATCAGGCCACCGATTCTTGATGGGACAAACTTCGTATATTGGAAGGTAAGAGTTACTGCCTATCTTCAATCCTTGGGTACTGAAGTTTGGGACATCATAGAAACAGGGTATACTTTTCCATCAGCTACTCCTACAGATCCAGCAGAGAAAAAGAAATATGAAACAAATGCAAAGGCAGTCAATACTCTTCTAGGATGCCTATCTCAATAAGAATTTGTGAAGGTTATGCAGTATAAATCCGCAAAAGAAATATGGAACAAGATCGTACTGAGCTACGATGGAGATGATCAGGTAAAACATGCAAAACTTCAAACCCTTAGGATTCAGTATGAAAATCTCAAGATGTATAATGATGAAAGTGTGGCTAACTATTTTCTCTGTGTAGATGAGATTGTTAATTATATGAAAAATTTGGGTGAAGAAATAAAAGAAGCTGTTGTGGTTGAAAAAGTTCTGAGATCTTTGTCACCTAGGTTTGAATCTAAAGTTTCTGCGATAGAAGAAAAGGAAAATCTCCAACATCTTAAAATGTCACAACTGCATGGAATTCTAACTGCTTATGAAATGAGGAAAGGAGGTCCTTCTGACAGGAGAGAAGATGCCTTCAAGGCTTCAGGCAAAGGAGAGTACTATGAATCAGGAGAAGAAGAAGAATCAAATTTTGTCAGAAATATTCAACGAGGTACTGGACAATTCAAAGGTAAGCTACCCTTCAAATTCTTTGCTTGTGGAAGAGTAGGTCACTATGCTACCAAATGTCCTCATAAGGATAAGATCGACAAGGGAAAGGAACCGATTAGATGGAACAAGAAACAGAATGCAAATAAGAAGAGCTACTACACTCATGAAGACAGTGACGGTCTATCAAATAGTGATGAAGATGAACGAGGTAATGACTATAAAATTTTGATGGCATCTGAAGATGATGATTACATGGATGCTATAGATGTGGATAGTTTTTATGAAGAAATTTCTATACTCAAGACATGTATAGAAGAAAAGAATATGATCATTGATACTCTACAATTTCAAATTGATGAAAAGGAAAAAATTTACTTGAAAAGTATAAGGAAGGTGAAATTGTTGGTTCCTTAGAAAAGAGATTGAGAAAACAAATGCTATTAATCGTTAAGTTTGTCAAGGATCCGAACTCTGGTGAGAATCATCAAATGTAACACGTTCTCCACTAAACCAAGACAGGTCTGGGGTAATAATGGAGAACCTTCAAGCATCCCACCTTTCACAAAGTTATCTTGATGCAGCAAGAAGGAATGAGCAAAAGCTCAATGGAGATCACCAGGTAAAGCAGGGAAAAATTACATCAAGAGAAAACAAAGACTATCAGGTGAACCAGGGGCAATCCGTCTTAAGGGTGAACAAAAGCTACAACCAGCCACAGGTAAAATCTTCTCAATTTGCTTCAAGAATGGATATCAATAGAAATTGCAATCATGTGGCCAGTAGATTTGATAACTGCAGAAGTTTCTTCAATAGACAGTGTTTCTCTTGTCATAACTTTGGTCACAAAGCAGCTCAATGTGCTGCATATAAAACAATCATGACTAGAGAAGCTCAGAAACAAAGAAGTATGACTGGGATTACAAAGAGGACCTATAACAATTTTTCGGCTCTTGAAAATGAAGTTGAATGTTCTATTTGCAATAAATTTGGTCATGAAGATTCTGAATGTAGGAGCAGGTTTCAGCAGACAAAGGAACAACCCTCAAACACCAAAACATGGAGAATAAAGGAACCACAAACAGAAAGATGTGGGATAGCCTTTTATGCAGAGGGACAGGAAAATCTATGGTACATCGACAGTGGATGTTCAAAGCATATGACAGGTGATAAAGACAAACTTGAATCATATTCTGCTTTAGAAAAGGGAAAGAAAGTTTCTTTTGGAAATGATACGCCTGCAGCTATAAAAGGAAAAGGCACTGCTCAGTTAAAGGAAAAGGTCAAAGCTGGAAATGTTTTGTATGTTGATGGATTGAAGCATAATCTTCTGAGTGTCAGCCAGATGTGTGATCAAGGAACCGAGGTAATATTTAGATCAAATGGATGTCGGGTTCATGATCTTGATACAGGTGAAATACTGATCAAAGGTAGAATAACTCCAAATAATCTATACATATTTGAAGAAGGACAACAACAATGCTATTTAAGAAAGGATGATGAACACTGGTTATGGCATCGGAGGTTGGGGCATCTAAGCTTTTCATAAATAAGGAAAGCATGCAAATACCAGGCAGTTCGTGGTCTTCCAGATATCAAAATTCCAGACAACACCATATGCAAATCATGTCAGTTTGGAAAACAAACCAGAACTGACTTTCTAGAAAAGGAAGGATCAGCTAGCATGCCACTTGAGCTAGTCCATACAGATGTTTGTGGTCCTTTTAGGAAAAGGACACCTCGAGGAGAAGAATACTTGATACTATTCATTGATGACTTCTCCAGGTTTGTTTGGTTAGGTCTTATGAAGCACAAAGATGAAGCATTCGAAAAATTCAAATCTTTCAAAGCCTTGGTTGAAAGTGAATCAGGTTACAAAATTAAGAGCCTCAGGTCAGACAGAGGTGGAGAGTTTACCTCAAATGAATTTTTTTATTTTTGTGAAAAACATGGGATAAGAAGGGAATTCTCTACAGCGAGAACTCCTCAGCAAAATAGAGTTGTGGAAAGAATGAACAGAATAGTCCAACAAATGGCTCGTGCTATGCTTGATGAGTCTGGAACTCCCACAACTTTCTGGGGTGAAGCTGCATATGCTGTGGTTGTTATTCTCAACAAAACAAATGTCTGGATGAACAACACTCAAACTCCTCATGAGCTATGGTATGGTGAGACTCCTTCGGTAAAGCACTTCAAAATCTTTGGGAGCAAGTGCTATATTAAGAATACTGATGAGCAACTTGGCAAACTTGAACCTAGAGCAGATGAAGGCATTCTTCTTGGTTATTCTACACACAGCAGAGCATACAAGTGCTACAATAAAAGACTTGGAAGAATTGTTGACAGCATTGATGTAGTGGTCGATGAGAAGGGATACATTCCTAGGCAAGTAAATCATGAAGATATCGAAGAAAATGAAGACTACCCTCAAAAACAGAATGATGAAGAAGAAGATGAACCTCAAGAAGCATCAGAGGAGCAGATAAGGATAGAAGAGAAGACTCCATCCAGATATGTTCAGAAGAATCATCCAAAATCACAGATTTTGGGGCGGAAAGAAGCAGGAGTACAAACAAGAAGAACAGTCGTAGAAGCTTCAAGCTATTTGGCACTACTCTCTTCCACTGAACCACAAAATGTGAAAGAGGCATGCAAGGATGAATTTTGGGTCAAAGCAATGGATGAAGAACTTGAGCAGATCGAAAATAACAACACGTGGGAGTTGGTTCCTAGACCAAAGGATAAGAACATCATAGGGACAAAATGGGTCTTCAAAAATAAGTTGAATGAAAATGGGGAAGTAATTAGAAACAAGGCTAGACTTGTTTGTAAAGGGTATGCGCAACAAGAAGGAATAGATTTTGAAGAAACTTTTGCTCCTGTTGCAAGACTTGAGCCATCCGAATGTTTGCCTTGCCTCCTCTCAAGCTTTCAAAAGGTTTTCAAAATATTTCAATGGACGTGAAATTAGCCTTTCTGAATGGAGACTTAGAAAGAAGAGTATACATTGAGCAAGCCAGATGGTTTCATTCTTGAAATGATCCAAATCTTGTAATGCAGACTGAAAAAGGCGCTTTATGGTCTCAAACAAGCTCCAAGGGCTTGGTACTATCGCTTGGACAAATATCTTCATCAACAAGGTTTTTCAAAAGGATCAGCGGATAGCAATCTTTATATAAACATAGAAAATGATAAATTGCTAATACTTGTTGTGTATGTAGATGACATTATCTTTGGTAGCAATGAAGAAGCTATGAGTCAAAACTTTGCCTTGGTGATGCAGAAAGAATTTGAAATGTCCTTGCTTGGAGAAATGACATACTTCCTTGGTCTGCAAATCCAAAAAAATGAAGGAGGGATCTTCTTGTCTCAAACCAAGTATCTCAAGCAGATTTTGAAGAAATATGGCATGGAAGATGCAAAACCTGTATGTACACCCATGGTAATAGGATGCAACCTCAGTGCAAATGACGAATCAACAACAGTGCATCAACCAACCTATAGATCTATGATTGGAAGTCTACTTTATTTGACAGGTACCAGACCAGACATCATGCATGCAGTGGGAATAGTTGGAAGATTTCAAGAAGTAAAGAGAATTTTCAAATATCTTCAAGGGACTCAAAATTATGGCTTATGGTATCCTAGAGATACAGATCTCACACTTCATGCTTATACAGATGTAGATTGGGCCGGAACCGTGGATGACAGGAAGAGCACAAGTGGTGGTGCATTCTTTATGGGTTCCAGATTAGTATCTTGGTTCAGCAAGAAACAGAGTTCAATTGCCTTGTCTACAGCTGAAGCAGTATATGTTGCTGTTGCATCTTGTTGCACTCAACTTCTTTGGATGATGCAGACCTTGTAGGATTTCCAATTCACTTGTACACCACCTATCTCCATCTTATGTGATAATACAAGTGCAATCAGTATTTCAAAGAACCCAGTTATGCATTCAAAGACCAAGCACATACCGATCAGGTATCATTTTCTCTGAGAACAAGTGCTTGAACAAAAGGTCAAGTTGGAGCATGTTCCTTCTAAGGAACAAGTTGCTGATATACTCACTAAACCACTGCCCAGGGAGACCTTTGAATACCTCAGGCAAAAGATGGGGGTTGTTGATGCATCATCTTGTTGTTGAATCTCATATGTTGGTTGTACGCGAAGTCTATACGTGGTATACACGTACATTTTTTGGTTTATGGATTGATTGCAAATCAATGGCACAGGTTCAGGGGGAGCACATATAATGCATTGTTGGCATTATGGGAGCACAGAAGGTGAACATCGATGCTGATCTAAAACATGGCTGCAATATGTCTCTATCCCTTTCATGATCGTTTATGGCATTTGGTGGATCCTGTTTCCTCTTTACAGATCTGGTTTATAGTCAGGAGGAGCATGTTCTGAGGTGGAGCATAACCCTTTGCCCTTGATGTCAAAGGGGGAGAATGACGTTGAGGATCTTGAGGTTGAGGGGAGATTGTTGGCATTATGATTCTGGTATGGCTCTATGATACAGGTGTTGTACTTGATGGCAACTCACTCAAGTGGCAATGGTCTGTTCAGGCTCTCAAAATGATGGAAATTAAGTGGCTCGCAGGTGAATGGTTCAAAAGGTGCAGACCCGCAGGTTTCACCATGCAGGTGGTGCGGTCATACCCGTAGGTTACCCGTTCAGAAGGTGCGGACCCCAGTGAACACACTTCAAGGCAGTGAAGCGTGCTCACATGGGGTTTCTTATGTTTGGCTCATGGTATTTAGCCTGCCTTTTTCTGATGCTATGGTTTTGGCCCGTGGTATAGGATCTATTTTAGCCCTGGTTTGGATCCCTTGTATTGGTAATTGATGGTTTTGTCCCATGGTGTGAATGAGGGCTTGTCTATAAATAGGGAAGGAGATCACTAGGCCAAAGTATCCTTTTTGCAAATTGAATATCTTAAGATCTGAAATATTGGGTTATCGTTTCAAGAGCTTGATCTATATAAAAGTGAAGTTGAAAGCGAATCTATGAAGTGTGATCTCTTGAGCGCATCTGAGTATCTGACTATCAGTGGCACACTGGGGGACTGCTATTTCGGCCCCTAATCAGGGGTACGCAGGTGATTAATGGTGAAAGTGCGTGGGTACGCAGAGAAGAAGAAGGAGAAGTGCGTGGGTACGCAGAGCATAAGAAGGCACAGTGCGTGGGTACGCAGCGCGACAGAGGTTCAGGTGCATAGGCACAAGGAAAGTATGTGGCACTTCAGAAGCTGTAGGTGTGTAGGTACGTGGTGCGATAGCATATGTGGGTGCGTGGCGACAGTAGCAGTACGCGGCGCGATAGTATCTGTGGGTGCGTGCCTGCAGTAATAGTACACAGCGTGATTGAAGAAAAAGTGCATGGGTACGCGCTGTGGCAGAAGGGTCTCTGCGGGTATATGCAGGGAAGCAGAAGGAGAAGTGCGTATGCAAGCAGACCAGAGAAAGAAAAACTGCGTATCTGTCTTAAGATCTTTTGTTGGCTGAATTTTTTTCTGTTGATAAGGTGTTCTGGGTTTAGTTTATTGTTACTCTTGATCTGGTTACTGCAGTTGACTGGGTGATTTACTTGTACCTGATGATCTCTTGATGTTTATGGATCCAGTTTGAAAATTTATGAAAAGTGGTCCTTGAGAGAAAAGAAGTAGGGGGTTGTAGCTCCCTTCCAGGAGAGACTGGAAAATGAGAGAGAGTTGTAACTCTCTGGAGGTTGCAGCCTGCGTACTGGTAAAGGACTGCACCAGTACAAAACCTTTGTAAAAGAAGTTTCTAATTAGAAAGAAGATAGAGACATATTGCAGCAGGTGGTTTTCACCCACATTGGGTTTCCACCTTACATCTGGTGTTCTGTGGTGTGACTATCTGTTTTCTTTGTTCATGCTCATTATTTTATGGTACTGACATGCAAAAATATTTCAAAGTGTAATTAAGGAAGATTTATTAAAATAACTTGATAATACTGATTCACCCCCCCTCTTAGTATTATTTCCAACACATATGACTAGTAACAAAGAGCTATTCAGTATCTTGGAGGAGAAGGATCTCTAGATGCATATTGAGATTGGTGATGGTGGGAGGTATAGCGCAACCAATATCGGTAAAGTTATCTTTTAGATGGATTCTGGTTCTCCCCTCACTTTGCGAGATGTTATGTATCTTTTGGGTTAGAAGAAGAACCTGGTTTCTATTGCCATGTGGAAGGACCTTCTAAGAGAGTTCAAAATAAAGGACTTGGGGCTCATGCACTACTTTCTGGGGATGGAAGTATGACAAGGAGATGAGGAACTATTTGTCTCTCAGGGAAAGTATGTCAATGAGATACTGAAGAAGTTCCATATGGAGAGAAGTAAACCCATGGAGACTCCTCTAGCTCGTAACTAGAGGAAGGAGGATGTTACTTGTAGTGAAGTAGTGGAGGCTACTATATATATAAATATTGTGGTTTCACTCATGTATTTGGTGAACACACGATCGGACATGTGTCATGCATGTAACCATCTTAGTCAAGCTATGGTTAAGTCGACCAAACTGTATTGGAAGGTTGCCAAACATGTGCTGAGATACCTTAGAGGCACCACTTAGTTTGGGGTTTGGTACAGATAGACAGAGGGAGTGAAGCTTCAAGGCTTCACCGATATAGATTGGGTAGGCAGACCATCTTGTAGGAAGAGCACATCAAGTGGGATCTTCAATATTGGGTCAATAGTTGTTTCTTGGTACAACAAGAAACAAAGATGAGTTGCACTCAGTTCAGTAGAAGCAAATTACATTGTTCTTAGTCAAGCAACTTATGAGGCTATATGGATGAGGAAGATTCTTGTTGGTTTTTTTGGTAAGCAGATGGATCCAACTGTGATTTACTGTGACAATCAGAGTTGTATCAAATTCTCTGAGAATCTAGTTTTTCATTATTGGTCCAAGCACAATGATATCCAGTATCACCATCTTCAAGATCATGTGTAAAGGAGAGGAGAATCATTTTTCTAAAGTACATTCCCACAAAGGAGATGGATGCAGATATTTTGACAAAGACCTTGTCAGGATGCAAACTCGAGTTCCATGGAGGCGAGATCAGGATAGCAGATAATCCCTTTCTTTTTTAGAGGGAGTGTTGAAAATAACAACAAGAAATCCTAATTTAATTTGTCATTGAATTAAATTAGGAATTAAATTGAAATTATATTCTTATAAGAACTTATAATAGTTAACTAAGTTAATATGACTTACTTGGCTCAGTAAATTTGAGTTGGAAGTCTATCTAGATTCATGAAGAGTGATCCCTATATTTTAGGGGCCCGGGCTGAGTTCTTATTGAGTTGTAATTAATTAACTCATTCTAACTGATTTAAATTCAGTTAAACTAGTTCAAACAATTGGAGGAACTAGTAGGAGGTCTAGTAGTGGGAAGAAACTTTAATGCATCTTCACTGCTCCACCAGTTAACTAAATATTCACTCATAAATGACTCGTGCATGTTAGTTTAGAGGAAAACCCAGTTGAGATTAGAGCTCAGGGATAATGTACTATCAGTTGTATAATTTTATGAGTTGTACAAATGGTGCATGCAAATAATAGAAGGTCTATGGATGGATTGCGCAATTATGAGTGAGGAATTTCCCAATTAAATATGTAACATCCGTGGTGAAAATTTCATGTAATAAAAGTTAATAAAGGAAAAAATAAGACTATGGTTAAGGGATACTTGTTCCAAGTTGAATGTTGGGAAAATATATCCTAGTGGCATCATTGCATGTGTGTTTTGCTAGAGAAAATTGGCAAAGGCTAAGGAAAAATAATTAAAAGGAAAAAAGCCATTTTTGGAACATTTATTTATGAAAATAAAGGAGATTAGGAGAAAAGTAAGGTGAAAGGTCATAGCGTTCACGTGAGGAAGAAATTGAGGAAAAATAATGGAAAATGAAGAAAATAGAGGCCTCATTCATAAAAAGGCTTCTGAGGATTAGTTCACAACATTTTTTAGTTCAACCTTTTGTCAATTCAAGTTTGGAGCTTTCCCATTACTCTCTCTCTCCCTCTCACTCATGGTCACTTAGAGTTTTCTTGGAGCACTCTAGTTTGGATCAAGGAAGGAAAAGTAAGAAAAGTAAAGGGAAGGCAAGGAAAGGAAAAGAAAATGAACCAAGTATCAAGGAAAGGAAAGCATGACTCAAACAACTTTAGTAGGAATATTTGCAGGTAGCCTATTGCGTGTGTGATTTCCTAGATAGTTTGGACATGCATAGCTTTGTATGTTAGCGTATGGTTCTCTTGTTGTTTGTGGCATGGTTTTGCTAGGTTATGACAGTGGATTTCAGCCTATCCTAGCCTTTTTCGAGATGCCATGATATGTTGGGAGGTTATTTTGGTTCTTGAGATTTGGAATTGCCATATGGTTTTCAAAATCTGGGGTGAAGGTGCTCACAAGGTTCATTCCTAAAGGCCTAGGAATCCCTTGACTGGTTTTCGTGGGATACACGGTAAATCCTAAGGGAGCAGTTTCGATTTAGGGCCTAGTGATTCTAGTTTGGATTATGGTAAATACTAAGAGATAAGGAGATAAAAAATTCCTCAAGGATATTGATGGATTCTGGATGGTATTCCAAGTTCCGTTCAGTTGTGATCAGACCACCGGTTTTGGTGTGATCACAGCTTGATGAGGGGGGAGGTGGTTTAACCTCTGGATTCTCTTCATTCTTCTTGGATTGGTTGTTCTATGAGATTCGACGTTCATGCTTGGAATATGGAATGGGGGTGATTGGGTGAAAGAGAGATTTGGTTCAGCCATGTCTATGGTTGGGTGGTACATGGAAGTCCCGAAAATGGTCAGATTTGCTTATGATTAATAGAAGCTAAGTTCTCTTACTTTGCACTGATTTATATGTCGATTTAATGGTTGTCATATCTTTGATATTGATATGGTTTTATGCTACTTATAAACATGGTTGAGAGACTGATTTATTTCATGGTTGTTCATATATTTACATGTAACTATTAAATGAATGGATGCAAGACCTAATTGATGATGTAGTAGTTCAATGGAGAAGGAGGTGATCCGTCTTGTTATGTCTCATAAGTTGTTTCATTCGTTTATGCTCTGTCTTGTATCCTAGACCTATAGGTTGTGTTGACACCAAGTGTTTGACAAAATGTCAGTCCCACTTGGGGATGCTCAGGCCTAGTCCTGAGGGTGATTTTCGATTGATTGGGATTGTTATCATGTTTTTAATGATTTCTGGAAGTTACAACAAGTTATGGGTAGAGGATAGGATTATGGGCTAGAAAAGTGGCTTAAATCCTTGGGTCGTTGGCACAAAAATAGAAATTTTGGACCACAGTCATTGGTAGGCCGGCCCGTGAGAGTGACTTTAGTTTGTTGGTCACTCCCTTGCCCATATCATGAGAGTGACTATGACCTAAGAGCTGTAGAATAGTGGTGGGGCCTAGGGACATGTTGTCTAAGTGGTTGACTTGTCTCTTGAGGGTTTTGTTAATGATGTGGATGGTTGTATGTGATTTTCTATCGATTCCACTTCCTTTAGGTGACATAGGAGGTTGAATTTGATCAAGTAGCATATCTCCTCATGTTTACCCCAGTTGGCATAGTTACTTTGGGTATACCTGGGAGGGGGTGTTATAGATTGGTATCACAGCTTGGTTTCCCTCTCTTTGGGTCATATATAGTGCTATAGGTATGGGTGAATATGTTGGTCATGCATTCATGTTAGTTGCATGTGTGGCTCTTACACTTGTGTTCCATGTGCCTATTGCATTGCGTCATATTGATAATGGAAGTAGTAAGGTTATCATGAGGAACTTAATGTCGATTTTATGGAATGCATCATCATGATTATATGATTGGTTATACAATTATATGCATCTTTATTACATCCTTGTACATTGGGTTTCATTCTTGGTTATTTGATTACATGCATCAGTCTTGTAGGTTTATTACAATAATTGATCACTTATGATCGACTACATGTGATTATGCGTATGTGTAGTTGATTAGATATTTCTTATGTAGGTGGATAGTTGCATGAAGGAATGTGTATATTGGAGTAATGGTTGTTGTCATGCATGATGTCATAACATGTATTGTCGATATGGCCTTGCGTTGATCACTAGACCCTAGCTAGTATGATGGTTATGCGTTGATGCACTTACTGATATATGTCTATATGTTATTATGGTTATTTTGTACATGCATCACATTGAATTTATGATCTTTCAAAAAATGTATCATCCCCGATTTATGCGAAGGTACATTGATTTCTGGTGATTTGTTTTAGCTGACATAGTATGCCTTGCAGGAAAGAGATCATATGGCTAGCAAGTGGGTCAACTACATAGAATCTCCCTATGAATAAGATGGGAAACATGTTGTAGGGAACTCTTCTCACTTGGCAGATACATTGAGAATCCTGAAAGAAGAAATAAGGAGTTGCAAAGAAGACAATGACAAAATCATGTAGGCACAAGAGAAACAAGTAGAGGTGAATTTGTTATTACTTCAGAGTTTGTTAGATATGTAGCGACAGGGAACTTTTTGAATTAGCCATGGACATGAGTACATAACTAATGGGGCATATGGAATTAGGTCTCATAGACATAGGTCAGATAGATCTAACACTATCAGAGATGGTAGCATGTTGGACGCTCCAGATAGGAGGGGTGATAGACACATGTACTAATCTAGTTTTGGTTCTGATAGACATCATGATCGTCATAATTATCATTCGTACAGGAGGAATGATATGGGATACTTTTCGGATGAGTTCAAGAAGGAAAGTCACATACATTTGATGGAGAGATGAAGAAATCACAAGAGGCAGAGGCTTCACTACTTGGCATGAGTAATTCCTTAGATTGCATGATTACTCAGAAAAATTGAAAGCAAGGATAGCCTTTTTAGTATCAAAGGTAAAGAACGTATTTGGTGGGAAGACATGAAGAATTTCAAGGAAATTAATGAGAATGATTTAACTTGGCATGCATTTAAAAGGATTTTCAAGAAGAAGTGCTCGTCTGAGAGGCATTAGGATGTTAGAGCTAAGGATTTTTATGAGTTTTCGATGGGTTCTATGATAAATGAGGAGTATACTAGTAGATTTTTGGAGTTGTTGAGATATATGCTTTACCTCAGAGACGAGAAGGCAAAGGTTTAGAGATTTATCAGTGGATTTCCAGTTGCATATAGAGACCAGACTGAGTTTGATGATCCTAGATCATTGGAGGAGGAAATCCGCAGGATTAATCATTTTTATGAGAATTTGAAGCGCAAAGTTGAGCCAAAAAATGACTTGAAGAGAAATGACAAAGCTAAAGGAAAATGGACACCAAAGAGAGGAAGACCTCAAGATGGAAGTGTGAAAGATAATGTATTCCTTACAAGAGATTCAATACAGTCGAGAAGGTATATGGAGAGAAGCAAGAAAGAGGCGGTGGTGGGGAATCATTGCAGTGTTGGATATGTGGTCAGGATCATCATAAGAGGGATTGTCTGCAGTATCAGAATGGTGGCAGACCCTAGATCTATGGTGCTTAGGAGGCACATACAGTTGGTGATGTTGGTCACAGCATTCCTCAGATTTATGCAGCTCTGGACAATAGGTAGGAAAATCATCAAGCATCGATCATTGAGATGGACGATAAGCTTTGTGATCATGTTGATATCTTTTGATTGATCCTAGATCTAACTATAGTTATATTAGTTCTGACTTGGTGGATAAGTGTGGTTTGAGAAAAGAACTGCATGCAGAATCTTGGTTGGTACTGTTGGCTACAGGTAAAAAGAAGCAAGTTCACCACTTGGTAAGAACTTGTGCATTTGAGTTAAATGGTATGCCTATAGCAACAAATTTGAACATATTTCCATTGGGATTGTATAGTATGCTTTTGGGGATGGATTAGTTATACCTTCATAGAACCAAGGTGGATTTCTTCGACAAGGCCATTGAGTGTTTGGATGATAGTGGGGAAAATAGGACCTTGCAAGGAGAGAGGAAGCCTATATAAGTGAGGATGGTGACCACTATGCAAGCTAAGCATAGTTGCACAAAAGGCTGTGTGATGTTTGTAGTACACATTTCCAATGACAAGGGTAAGAAGGTTGAGGATGTAGAGGTGTTAAGCAAGTACATAGTTTTGCAACAGTTTTAGGATGTATTTCCCAAGGACATTACAGAGTTTCCACCTCATAGGGAGGTGTAATTTTCTTTTTATTTAGTGCCAAGGGTAGCTCTAGCATCGAAAAAACCTTACATGATGAGCACACCTAAGTTGGTAGAGTTGAAGTTGCAGTTAAAGGAAATGTTGGGCAAAGGATACATCAAACCCAGTGTATCACCTTGGGGTGTATGACTGTTGTTCGTAAAGAAGAAAGATGGTACTCTTAGAATGTGCATTGACTACATGCATCTGAATAAGGTAACGATCAAGAATAGGTAGCCCGTACTGAGGATTAATGATTTGCTTGATCAACTAAAGGGAGAAGTAGTGTTCTCTAAGATCAACCTGAGATCAAGATACCATCAAGTGCACATCAAGTAAGAGGATATCTTGAAGGTTGTGTTTAGGACTAGGTATGGACATTATGAATTTGTTGTTGCTACATTCAGTTTAAATAATTCTCTAGCTACATTCATGAGTTTGATGAATAGTGTGTTGTGTCCTTATTCGGACAAGTTTGTTATTGTATTCATTGATGACACACTAGTATATTATAAGAATGAGGAAGAACATGCTGAATCAGTTATATGCTAAGCTTAGTAAGGGCATCTTCTTTTAGACTCAAGTACATTACTTGGGGCATGTTATCTCCAAGGAAGGCATAGCAATAGGTCTAGAAATGATAAGGGTTGTCATGGAATGGGCAACTCCTAAGAATGTGGATGAGGTGAGATCATTCATCGGATTGGCAGGTTACTACAGGAGGTTCATTAGGAACTTCTTACACATTGCATATCCTATCACATAATTGCAGTGGAAAGGTAAGAAGTTTGAATGGACGGCAGAATGTGAAGACAATTTTCAGCATCTTAAGAAATTATTGACACATCCACCAGTGCTAAATATTCTGGATCTAGATAAGGAATTTGTAGTGTGTACAGATGCTTGAAAGAGGGGGCTTCGTGGATTTTGCATGCAAGAAGGACAGGTAGTGTGCTATGAGTCACGGGAATTGAATGAGCACGAGCATAAATATCCAATGCAGGATCTTGAGCTAACAACTATAATACATGCATTGAAGATGTGGGGACATTATCTTATGGGCAGAGGGTTTATGTTGATGATTGATCATAGTGGGTTGAGGTATTTGTTTGACCAGTTGAATCTAAATGTGAGGCATGCTAGATGGTTGGCTACATTTAGTGAGTTTGACTTCGAGATCAAATACATCAAAGGAAGGAGAACCAAGTTGCAGATGCTCTTAGAAGGAAGGTACAAGTAAATCATTTAATGGATATAATCTCATATGGGATAGAGTTACAGGATAGGATCTTTCATGCAGGATAGCGAGATGACAAATACATCGAGATCATGCACAGGTTACAGTGGAGTAGAAGCATAGGTACAGGTTTACGTGCAGGTATAGGGGATCAGGATGCAGACTATCATCTCATGGCAGAAGGCTTGGTAAGGTTTTGAGACAAGATCTATGTGTCAAATTGCAGTGACCTCAAGAAGCTTCTCTTGAGGGAGTTTCATGTGAAACCATATTCAGTTAATTTATGATATCATAAGACATTTACAAAGGTGAAGAAGTTTTGCTATTGGCCAAATTTGAAGAAGGAAGTGGCAGAATTCGTGCCTAGATGTTTCGACTATCAACAGGTAAACGTGGAATGCAAGCATCTAGTTGGTCTACTACATCCTACTCCGATTCTAGAATGGAAATGGGAGGTCATTTCCATGGACTTCATCACAGTCTTCCGAGGAAAGTGAGGAAGCATGATTCTATTATGGTCATGGTTGACAGGTCGAGCAAGGTAGCACACTTCATTCCGTCGAAGACTACATATTCAGCCAATGAGGTAGCACATGTGTTCATTAGAGAGATAATGAGACTCCATTGTGTTCTAGAGAATATTGTGTTGGATAGGGATGCAATGTTCACCTACAAGTTTTGGAAGGAGCTATTTGCAGGCTTGGCTGAAAAACTGGCCTTCAGTACAACTTATCATCCACAAAAAAATGGATAGATGGAGAGGGTCAATAGGATCTTGGACGATATGCTGAGGATGTAGGTGATGCACTAGCAGAGGAAATGGGAGTACTATTTTCCATTAGTTGAGGTCACATATAATAATGGTTATCAAGAGTCATTGAGAATGAGTCCATTTGAAGCATTGTATGGATGGAGTTGTAACACTCCTATTAGGTGGAGTGATCCAATGAAAAGGGTACTTATGTGATCACACATGTTGAAAGAAGAATCTAAAGACAACATGAGATAAACAGAAGAGTTATGCATGTCAGCATAGGGTGTTCAAAGAGTTTCAGGTTGGGGAGCATGTGTATTTGTGCATCAAGCCAAAGAAAAGATCTTTGAGGATTGGTTCATGTGCCAAGTTGGCACCACGGTATTGCAGGCCTTTCGAGATCCTTGAGAGGATTGGACTAAGGGCATATCAGCTTGCATTGCCTCCAATAATCAAATTCCATGATGTCTTCCATATTTCATTGCTTAAGAAGTACATAAAGGTGTTGATCATGTTATTGATTGGTATATATTACAGGTGGAGCAAGAAGGAGAGTTCTAGCTTGAGCCTCAGTGCATATTGTAGAAGAAGCATCTCATTCTTAGGAGCAGAGCAATAGAGAAAGTTAAAGTGAAATGGAAGCACTTTGGGCTAGAAGAAGCTACATGGGAGATGGCAGATCATATGCGGGCCCTATATCCTTCATTTTTTTCCAGTTGAGGCAAAGCAGTGTTGTTTTTATGTTTGTTTGCGTTTGGCATATGTTTTTCTCATGTTTTGGTATTTGTTTATGTATATGTATATGGATGTAAATACCACCATGAGCTAAGTTATAAATCTCCAATAAGAGGTATGGTTATTATCTTTTCATGTTGTCATGATGTTTTTCTTTTGAGTAAGTTATTCATTATAAATACTGGAGGAAGCTAAGTTATAAAGATCCATAAGAAATATGTTTGATTTTCAATGGTTTTGCTAATGTCTTGGTTTGGTTTAACATCGAGGATGTTGTTCCCCAAGTGAGAGGGTTTTGTAATTGCCCTAGTGAAAATTTCATGTAATAAAAGTTAATAAAGGAAAAAATAAGACCACTGTTAAGTGACACTTATTCCAAGTTGAATGTTGGGAAAATATATCTTAGTGGGCATCACTGGATGTGTGTTTTGGCTAAGGAAAATTGGAAAAGGCTAAGACAAAGGCATTGAAAGGCAAAAAGGCATTTTTGTCACATTTATTTATGAAAATAAAGGAAATAAGGAGAAAATTAAGGTGAAAGGTCACAGGTTGCATGTGACAAGGAAATTCAAGAAAAATAATGGAAAATGAAGAAAATAGAGGCCTCATTCATAAAAAGGCTTTTGAGGATCACTTCATGCCTTTTTTCTATTCAACCTTTTGTCAGTTAAAGTTTAGAGCTCTCTCATTATTCTCTCTCTCTCTCCCACTTGGTCACTTAAAGTTTTCTTGGAGCACTCTAGTTTGGATCAAGGAAGGAAAGGAAATAAAAGGAAAGGGAAAGCAAGGAAAGGAAAGGAAAAGCAAGAAAGGATCAAGGAAAGGAAAGAAGGATTCAAGCAACTTCAACATGAATACTTGCAGATAACCTTTTTCATGTGTGATTTCCTAGCAGGTTTGGACATGCATTTCTATTCATGTTGGCATATGGTTCTATTGTAATCAATATCATGGTTTTGTTGGGTTATGACAGTGGATTTCAGACTAGCCTAGTCTCTTTCTAGATGCCATGATCTGTTGGGATGTTATTTCAGTTTTTGAGCTTTGGAATTGTTGGATGGATTTTGGAATCCAAGGTAGAGGTGGTCTCAGGGTTCATTCCGAAAGGCCTAGGAATAACTTGACTGGTTTTGGTTGGATACATGGTAAAGCCCAAGGGAGAAATATCTATTTATGTCCCAGTGATCTGAGTTTGGATTGCGGTAAAGCCTGAGAGACAAGGAGACAAAAATTCCTGAAGGATAGTGATGGATTATGGATGGCATTCCAAGTTCGATTCTATTGTGATCAGAGCACCAATTTTTGTGTGATCACAGTTTGATCAATGTGGAAGTGTTTTAACCGCCAGATTCCCTTGGTTTTTTTTGGATTGGTTATTCTATGAGATCCCACATTCATGCTTGCAATATGGCATGACGATGACTAGTTGAAAGAGAGATTTGGTTCAACCATGTCTATGGTTGGGTGGTATGTGGAAGCCCCGAACATGGTTGAATTTACCTATGATTAATAAAAGCTAATTTCCCCTACTTTTGCACTAATTTATATGTGGATTTAATGGTTGTCATATCTTTGATACTAATATAGTTTATGTTGGTTATAAGCATGCTTGAATGACTGGCTTATGTCGTGATTATTCATATATTTACTTGTAACTGTTAAATGGATTAATGCAAGATCTAATTGATGATGTAGTAGTTCAATGGAGAAGGAGGCGATCATTATCGTTATGGTTCATAAGTTTTTTAGTCATTTATGCTCTGTCTTGTATCCTAGACTTGTAGGTTGCATTGATGCCAAGTGTTTGACAGAATATTAGTCCCAATTGGATATGCTCGGGCCTAGTTTTGAGGCGATTTTTGATTGATCAACGTTTTTATCATGTTTTGAATGAATTCTGGAAGTTACAACAAGTTCTCGATAGAGGCCAGGATTTTGGGCTTGAAAAGTGGCTTACATCTCAGGGTTGTTGGCACAAAACTAGCAATTTTGGACCACAGTCGCTGGCAAGCATGCCTGTGAGAGAAAAACTATGTTTTTGGCCAATCCGTTACCCATACCATGAGAGCGACTATGGCCTAAGGGCTATAGAATAGTAGTGGGACCCAGGGACATGTTGTCTGAGTGGCTAACTTGTCTCCTGAGGGTTTTGTTGATGATGTTGGATGACTGTATGTGATGTTCCATCGATTCCACCTCCTTAAGGTGACATAGGAGGTAAAATACTATCATAGTAGCATTTGTCCTCATGTTTACCCTGGTTGGCATGGTTACTTTGGGTATACCTGGAAGGGGGTGTTACAAAATATCGGATAATTCTCTCAGGAATTGTGTAAGGAAGTAGGGGCTTGGCAGGATGCATAATTAGCCAAGTGTTCACTTGAGATGGTTTGTAAGGAAGAGAGATAGAATGTACCTGTGCAGGAATTGTTCAGGTTGAACAAGCATTGCATTTTCTTCTTAGATCTTCTAGTTAATGCAATATAGATAGTCAGGGTTTTGAGTAGTTTCTTTCCCGAGAAAAATATCATGTTATGTGTGATTGAAATTCTTCCTTTTCTTCTTAGTGTTTTCATTGATCAATATTTGTTTATGTTGATAAGTAGAGTAGATTCAAGTCTTTTGTTTTCGCATATTACATAAGTAGTTTGAGCCTACAAGTACAAATCTACATAGATATTATTGTTAATAGTTGAAATATGTGATAATATTTTAACATTAATAATTTAGAAAGTTATTTTTTATATCCTGAATTTTATCTGAAATGTGATATTAAATAATTATAAATTTTAAAAAATAGTTATCTTTATTACCAATATGTTTTTTCTAATAATTGTCAATTAAAAAAATTAGGTATGTCAAATTTAAATATAATATTTTAAATTAGCATAAATCTATCTCAAAGAAAACATATTTCTCAGTGTTTAGGAAAAGTTTGCACCTTAAGAGATTTGATTGGTAAATCTTGAGTTAATAGTAATTTTGATTAATTATTAATGAGACAATTAATTGATTTTTGAATAATAATTTTTTATTAATTAATGAGATAATTAATTGATTTTAATATTATTCATAATAATAATATTAAAAAATCAATATTAATAATTAATAACTAATAATTAATTAATAATTAATAATTAATAATAATAATTAATTAATAATAGTAATAAATTGATAATTGATAATTCATGTCAAGTGTTTAATTTTTATAAAAAGTTTAACTAATTAATAGACTTAATTTTTATGTAATTAGTTGAACTAATTAATAGATTTATTAATAGCCTGATTATAATTATTTATAATAATATTTAATGATAAGGTAATAGATGTTATCATAATTACTAATGTAAATATTTTAATTAAGTACTAGTTATTATTAATATTATCATAATTAAATACCTATAGCAATGCTACTAATACTAAATATTTAATAGTATTAGTATAACAACCACTGAACTAACATATATTAAATATTAATTGACTACATGTAGTATTAGTGCAACAACCACTGAACTAACATATATTAAATATTAATTGATTATATGTAGTATTAGTGTAACAACCATTGAACTAACATATATTAAATATTAATTGACTATATGTAGTATTAGTGTAACAACCACTAAACTAACATATATTAAATATTAATTGACTATACATAGTATTAGTGTAACAACCACTGAACTAACATATATTAAATATTAATTGACTATATGTAGTATTATATTAATTGACTATATGTAGTATTAGTATAACAACCACTGAGCTAGCATATATTAAATATTAATTGACTATATGTAGTATTAATATAACAACCACTGAGCTAACATATACTAAATATTAATTGACTATATGTAGCATTAGTATAAGAGCCACTAAATATTTATAATAAAGATTGTTATATTAAAATTAACTAATTAATCTTAAAATAATAATAATAATAATAATAACATAATAATAATTTATAATAAATTAAAATCAATTAATTATCTCATAAATAATTAATCAAAAATATTAAAAAAAAAGGGCCAACATTCCATCTCATTCAAAAACGAAAATCTACTCCTTAAATCTTCAATTTAGCTTTTCTGTATCAAGCATTCAAGAAGTCCTGATGATGGATCCCGGTGGGATTGAACGTTGACAGAAAAAATGGTTTTACTATGGAATCTCGAGTACTAGTCTATATATATATATATATATTCAAAATAACTAATACTAAAATATTATATTATTAAATAGATTTAAATAGAATATGTTTTTTTAAATAGATTTATACAATTTAAAATATTATAATTAAAATTGACTTAACTATATGTCAATTAATGTATATATTAATATAGAAGAGTGAAAAAAAATAGAATATTAAAGTATTAGCTATTTTGAATATATATATATATATATATATATTATATATATATAACTAATACTATAATATTTTTTTATTTTCACCCATTTTATATAATGTATACATAATTGACATTGAAATATTTTATTTATGATTCATATTTTCCACATTATAACTTTCAAATCCTTATTAAATATTGAATAAATTACAAATCTTCCTTATATGTTTATTACAAAAGGCTTACTAATGAAATTTTCTCTCTAAACCTAACACTTATTCAAACATAATATTTTAAATTGCTATATTTTTATACTTTTGGCCTCTAAATGTATTTTATGTGTTTTATATGTTATAAATGGGTGCATCGAAAAAATGAAAAGTAGTTAAAAAGTTTTATTAGATCCATATAAATGTGATTAGGGAAAAATTCCTTCACTAGTTAGGATTGTAGATTTCCATTCATATATATTAACATAATGATATAAATTAAATAGTTGGTAAAGGCCAATAAACACCAATCCATGATAAACATATATATCTCACATTTAAAAAATAATAATAATAATATAATATAACTAAATTATAGCCATATTTCATATTATTATTATTATTATTATTAATTTTAAAAAGTATTAATATATAAGTTAAACATATAATTTATTTAAAATAGAAAAAAAAACATTTCACAACATTCTTAACCAGGGAGATTTGCCTCTATTTTACTGTGGAGATTCAAAATTTTTAAACATACTTTGCTACAATACCATGATAACTCATTTAGTGTGGCACTCTTCATATCACATTTTCTTTAATTAATTCATTTAATTAACAAGGAAAAAATGGAAATTGTGTTGTAGCTAAATCCCGTGACACTTGTTCATGTGACATTTTCTTTAATTAATTAAATTAATTAAAAGGGGAAAAATGGAATAACTACTTCAGAGATAAATACCAATCTTTTAATTGTGAATGTGAGTAAAATTATTTTAGAATATTACATTATAGCTAAATCCCTACCATCGATCTAATAATTATTATTACATATTTATTTTTGAATAGAGATTTAACCCCCATAAAATATTTTAGAATATGTTTAGTAATATACACAAATTATACAATGATATTTTCTTTTCAAAATATTTATGCTTTCTTTTTCCCATTTAATCAAATTGATTGATTAAAAAACATTTGATATGAAAAATGTTATAGGAAATGGTGATGATTTTTTGGGAATCTCGTATTGATAAGTCATGGTATTTGCTCATGGTATTGTAACAAAGCTTACATATTGATTAAGAATCTAGATCATCATGTTTCTTTAAAATGTATATACGTTTAACTTATATAAATTATTTTTAATAATAATAATAACAATAAAGTTATAATTTAGATAATTTTAATGATCATTTCAATTTTAGCAACTTAAAATATATGATGAAATACTTTGATTCATATTAAGTTTTGATATCTATCAACATTTACCAAGCATTTAATTTATATGGTTGAACTAGACAATTAAATTAAAATTCTAAAAATCATATTCCAAAATAAATACACCTACTAGGATAACCATATAAATTGAATGGGTACTAAACAAGGACATGGACTATAACTCTTTGCTTCATTATACATCTCACATTGCCTAGACTAAAATAATCTTGAAAGTTAACTAAATTATAATTTTATTTTTAAATTATTATTGTTATAATTAATTATAAAAAAATTAATACGTGAGTTAAATATATATACATAAAAAAAACATGTAACAATATTATTTACCATGGAAATTCTTAACATGTGAATATGATGTGTTACAATATCATGGCTTATCAATATTAGATGCCCAAAAAACCATAACTCATTTCATATGACATCTTTTGATATGATTTTTTTTGTTAACTAATCAAGCATAACTACTTTTAAGATAAATCTCAATTTTAATATTTGATTACTATTAAAAATATTATAAGATATTTAGCGAAGATTAATTCCATACTATCTGCTTAATAATTATTAATAATTAAAATCATATTTAAAAAATAAGACTATTAAAAAATAAATACATACATCTACCAATGTAAGTATTGATAAATATCAATATAAATATAAATATAAATATAACTATAACTATAAATATAAATATAACTATAACTATAAATATTAATATAATTATAAATAAATAAAAATGTTTCAAAGCTCAAATCTAAACTGCGGATCCATCTTTACCCCTGATCTATCAAGAAACGAGAAGGATCAAATCTCTCAAGGTGAAAACCTTTCCTCAAGTCTTACACTCAAAAAATAGGTTTGCACCTCCAGCAATTTGATCCCTCTCTGCGCTTGATAGATTCGAGGTCAAGATGGATCTAGGCTCGTATATAATTTTTAGATTAATAGAATCTAGATGTAGTGCATACTTAATCATTTTTTTATGTAGAAGTGATTTTTGGAGAAAATTGTGTGATAAAGGGGTGAAATGTTAGATGTTTCGGGTGAACAGTTCACCCACTATCAAGAACAAGAAACAATAAAACTAGTTAAAGAATAAGAAATGTAACCAATAAATAAATAAAAAATATTAAGAAAATTCTTTCGGTAGAAATCATATAAGAGAAAATTTTCACTGACGTGTTTCGAACCAACAAGTGTGGTCCATAATCAAGACCAAATGAAGAGGCAGACCATGGAAAAGACTTAAATAGAGAGCAATGTAGAGACCATAATTTCAAGTAACGGTTATATTGGAATAATAATATTTAAATTATGATATTAATTTATTAATATATTAAAAACAAATACTATTAAGTAACGGCGATATTAAGCGGCTAGTTTTTGAAAAATAATATTTAAATGAGGCCATTGAACTCACCAAGCGCATTACAGATCCTAATACTATTAATTTAGTTAACATTTATCTTACATCTACATTCTTTTCATTCAATGGGGAATTCTATGAGAAAATTTGCGGTGTCGCCATGGGTTCCATCATCTCCCCTATGGTAGCTAATCTATTCATGGAGGATTTTGAATCAAAGGCCTTAATTTCTCCTTGGCTTCTACCTAAGATGTGGAAGAGGTTTTTGGATGACACTTGTGTCATCTCGTCCCATGGTAAGGAAGAGTTGGAATTGTTTTTACTCCGTCTGAACAATCAATATAGTTCCATAAAGTTCACCATGGCATTTGAAAGTAATGTTAGTTTATCCTTCCTTGATGTCCTCCTCTCAAGGAATGATGATGGCTATTTTTGTCATCAGGTATTTTGTAAGAAAAATGATACTAAAAAATATCTTCATGTTAATTCTCATCATTTCCCAGCTCGAAATATTGGTGTTCTGAACACCTTAGCGAATAGAGCTTGAAGAGTTTCTGATGACAACCATCTCAATGAAGAGAAAACACATCTCCTAAGTGTTTTCTTTAATAATGGGTATAGTAGACACCAATGTACTAAGGCTTTCCTCAGAGTTGTAAAAGGTCCTAGTGCTAAGGAAGATACCAGGGATCGATTTTTTGGTGTTCATCTTCCTTTTATCCAAGGGACCACTGACAAGATTATGAGGATCCTAAGGAAGAATAAGGTGGCTTCAACCTTTAGGCCCTTAAATACCATCTGAAGCTCCCTTAGATCCATAAACGACACAGTGGACCCCAAGAATATGAATGGTGTTTATGTTATCCCATACTCTTGTGGGACTCCCTACATTGGTGAGACTTGTCGCTTGATTAACCAAACGATTCATGAGCATGCCGTTGACATCAAGCATGGCAAGACCCACTCCTCTGCTTTGGCAGAGCATTCAGATTAATCTAAGCATCAAATCTGCATTAAGTATGCCCAAGTCGTTGCTAGGGTTACTAATTTCCATCATTGTAAACTGAGGGAGGCCATAGAAATTGAAAAAAGACCCAATAATTTAAATAGATACGATCGTTGGATTATTAGTAGAAGTTGGGTGCCTATTTTGTACTCCTAGTTTTTTAAGTTTCTTTTTGGGATTTATTTTGTTTGTTTATTTATCTATGTATGTATTAGTGTCCTTTTTTATACTAATTTTTTTTGAATTATTCTTCATTAGAATTTATACTCTTGATCCTTTGTGTTTGCTTAAGTTTTTTATCATCCTATTCGTTCTTAACTCCCTTTAGTATTTTTTTATTTGTTTAATGGGCCTCAACCCCATATAATATTGTTTTTATTTTAGTAGGTAAGCACCCACGGGGGATTTGAACTAGTGACCTATCAAAAGGAGTTCCTTAACAGTGCACCCATTCACCATCAATCCAAAGCCCCACGGGCTAGCCCCTTATAATATTGTTGACCCTTATTTATTTATTGATTATTTTACTTTGAATATATATATTATTTATTTTATCTATTTATCTATTCTTATTTTAGTTTTTTCTTTTAATTATTTTTATTTATTAAATGATCTTATCTCGCAATGTGCATTTTTATGTCTACGTTTCAAGTCTAGAATAAGACTCATCCTTGGGATTGATTCTACAAATGAGGGTTAAGATACAAAAAAGGGAATGTGATTGTCGTGATTCCAATCTAACTCCATCCTTTGCTTGCGTTAGACATAAACTACATAACCAAAAAAATCACAAAGCCTTCGACTAGCTCAGCAAATTCACCTTGAGCTAGTCAGCTCCCCACTTTGACAACATATCATATTTATAACCCCATTTCACTTCTTTGTAGAATCAGTCTTCAGGATGAGTCTTCTTCTAGACTCAAAACATAGACACAAAAATGGATATTGTGCAATATCCGAGCCCACAATCTCAAAAACCACACCACAGTAATCTCCAAATCATTATTGATCATATCTCGATTAGGGTCTTGGCTCCTTTAAAAAAAAAAAAAACTCCTCCTTGTTTAGAGTTTGATTTTGATTTTTTTTTTCAAAAACTATTTATTACTTATTAATATTTGGTTTTACAAAATTAATATCATAATTTAAATATAATTGTTCAGATATAGTGGTTACTTGAAATTATGGTCTCTACATTGCTCTTTATTTAAGCCTTTTCCATGGTTTGCATCTTCATCTGGTCCTAATGATGAACCATGCTTGTTGGTTTGAAACACATCGGCCAAAAATTTCTCTTATGCGATCTCTACCAAAACAATTTTCTTAATTCATTATAGATCACACAAACCTGAATTCAGAAATAAAAAAGATGTTGAGAAATTATTTATCAAATATACATTCAATTAACTTATTTACTAATTTTATCTTTATTTATTTTTTAGATTGTATTTAATATTAATAAATATTAGATATAAAATATAAATGTTTTTTAAATTAATAAAAAATAGATATTTAACTAAACTATTTGTAAGAGTTAATTGTACAAT
>APFE030069874.1:18157-69743 GCA_000404065.3 Pinus taeda | reverse complement strand
TGGAGGAGTGATGGAATGGTAGGAAGAGATATGTGAGGTAGGGATAAGGCTGGTGATGGCTCAGAAGTGGAGGAATGAGATGAGAAATGGGTGTAGGGAGTATGTTGAAGGTAAAGGGGTATGTCAATGAAAGGTTAGGAAATGAAGCTACGTGAGGAGTGGAAGACAGAACGACGTGAAGGTCGAGGAGATATGCTTGCATGCGTGATCAAGATGGAGGAGATGGTAATGGGACGAGAAAGAGGAGTGTAAATGAAACAAATGATTATGATTGTCACCAAACTGAAAATGCATCAACCTAAATTACTTATGCCATGAATTCAATGAACAACAATCCAAAACCCGAAGAGAAATATGTATGACTGTGATGAAAGTATGTGTGCAGGTGTGAATGACAAGGAAGCATCTAATCAAAACCGTGACTGTATTGCAGCAATCATCAAGTAAAGTAATGCATGTTTTTGGTGGCTAGTTATGGACTGCACCCCAATCTTCGAAAGAGATGGCAGTGAGCCTTAACAACCGTTTTGCTGGAGCTCCAATTGATGGTATCTATCCTCTGCTACACTAAGCAAGTGGAAACAACTGTACCATCAGAAAAATCTATCCTACTCATAAGAAAACCAAATCACCAAACTGGAATTCGAATTGCATGTGCGAACGAAAACTTAAACTGCTGGAAATGAAATGGAAACAACACTACAGCAGAGGGGATCTATGGCTCTCAGGTTGGGCCCTAACCTGAGAGCTATAGTCTCCTTAAGAAACTCAGAACTAGATCACAAACTGCCTTCTTTGTTCATAATCTGATGTCATGCCGAAGTGGCTTACAAAAAGGAACGAAAACTGAACTTTGCTCCAAAATTACAAATGCAATACGAGAGTTTCAACAACCTATCTAAGGCTAATGCCTTCATATTTATACAAAAATGATGATCCATCAAGTGCGCTTGATTTTGGGAGCTCGGCTGTCCAACTAGAGTCTAACTGCGGATCCTGAAGGGCAGTCATAACTACTGTTCCCGTAGAACAGTTTATGACTGTTGTTCCTGTAGGACAGCTGGCTGCTTCTTAAGCTCGGAGGGGAGATGGATTGGAGCTCGGAGTTCTTGGTTGGAATCACGAGGAATGTCCCAAGACCGTGGACATCTCTCCACGAAATCAGCAGTGCCACCTCATTGTCTCCTTATCCCCTTTTTCGTTGTCTCTTGCTCCCTTTTTAATGCCAAAACCTGGAATCATAATGCATTAATCACGTAGATAAAGTGTCTAACCTTCTTCCTACAAACAACATGAATAAACTAAGAAATGCATGCATAAGCAAATAAAAATGAATGGTTTGAGCAAGTAAAATAGGCCAAAATGAGCCCAAATTGTACCAAAATTGGGGCTCATCAACGCACCTGAGCATTGGCGCGACACACCAGTCAACCAAGTTCAAAACTCATTCAATCGACTTTCTAAAGCTCCAAATTTTGCAAATACCATCCCCTAAAGTAACTAAACCCTGACATTTGCCATAAAAAGAGATTTAGTCATCCTTGATGGTGTTTTGAAAGGTCAAAACTCAAACCCTAAATTGCTGCACAGTTGTCTTGCAAAACTGTCTAGGGTTTTGTAGGGTTTTTGTCATTCTTGTTGTCTATAATACCTTGCACAAGTTTTCCATATCCCATCCCTCTCCACTACATTTACCTAATTTTCTTCCCCTTTCCCTCTCTCACTGACACTCATCCTACTCCCTATCCCCAAACCCTAAGCCCTACACCTAATTCCCACCATTCCCAAACCCTAATTTTCATTCCCAAAACCCTATCACTCCCTAGTAACCCTACAACTAGCATCAAAACCTTCCTTTCCACTTATATTTTCAGTCCACTCATAAAATCCCAAAGGAGAAGACAACAGTCACCTATTCTTGAGAAAATCTATTCATACTCATCATTTTACACCATACATTGGCATATATGGAAACAGATTCAACTTATGAAAGGGATGAGGAGACTATGAGTGATTCCTCCAAAGAGATTCATGCACCAAGAAATCCACATAAGGGAGGAAAACACATCCAGGAGGAGCCCACCACACTCACAGAGTTACTAGCTTGTCCTCTTGTAGTAACATGTTTTAAACATCAGCCTTGCTACTAGTTTTGTGAGATGGTGGAGAGGGTGAAATACCACCATGAACTTGCCAGGCTATTTTTCCTTCATCTTCATAATGGCCAGGTGAACATAGTTGGTGTTTCCTTCACTTTGACACCTGAAACCATAGCTGCAGCAACAGGTATTCCAAATGTGGGTGAACATTGGAACAAAGGACAACTTGTGGGCAAAGAGTATTATGAGCCTTATGTCAAGGCTAGTTATCAAAAGCAAATCAATAGGGTCTTTCCTTTTAGATACCTATAGGACACTTATGCTCTGCTCATGAAGCTCATTATCAAATATTTCACCTGTGAAGGGAGGTTTTCTCGCTTGTACACTTACCATGTTAGATTGCTGATGCACTTTACTAGAGTGAGGATGGTGAACCTCCCCTATTTCATATGCAGAAATATTGAGAAGATGGCTACATTGGTGCAAAGAAAACCTCCTCCTCAACATTTTAATAGCATTTATCATTTTTCATTGATCAAAATTGTTGTTTTGCATCAGTTGAGCTTGCTGAATATTTCTTGGGATACCTTCATTTCACATGAGGTTTTCAAAGGAACTCAGGTGACCCCATCAGTGTTCCAAGAGGAAGGAGGGCCTTCAAATCAGCCAGAGGTTCATAAGACTCAATCTATAGGAGTGCCAGTATTTGTTACTTATGAAAAAGGCACAAGGAAATTATTTGCAGCTGCCAAACGAGTATTGTCTCCACCTGAGGTGGAAGGGGTCTCGTTTCCTTCACCAGACAACAAGAAAATGTTATCTTCACCCGGGGTGAAAGGGGATTTACCTTCTTCTTCAGTAGACTAGGTATAGGATAGACGAAAGAAACTATTGCATGATGAAGGGCCTTCTGAAGGCCAAGACAAGGATTTCATTTTGATTGAGGACGAGGACACTGATTTGGGCTCACTCAAGGATGAGATCATCAAGGAGCAGGAAACTGAGATCAAAAGCCTATCACTTAACATTGAGAGGGCTAAATGGATTATTAATTACCTTGAGCAATGGAACAATTAGCTAGAAGACAAACAAACAATCATGGAGTTGCAAAACATAAGAGAAAACCCGCAATTGGCAAAGAAGAGGAAAATCGAGCTAACTTCACTAGCGCAAGAAATAGAGGCCGACCGAGAATAATGGTTGGAAAGAGTAAATATTCACCTTGAGAAGTTGTTGGACAAGGCCAAAAAGGAGATAAAGATGTCGTGCCACATGGCTCATCATTATTTGGCCTGAAATAAAATTTTTAAAACGAGAATAAGAAGCCTAAAAGCCAAGTTAAGGAGAACTTTGAGGAGCAAGAAAGAGAAATATAAGCTCAAAATCTTGGTTGAAGCTTCATTGACCTAGAATATACCTTGACATAGATCACTCATGCCAAATTTCAAGAAATTTGGAGAAATTTTTTACATTTTGAATTTTTCAGGCAAAAAACAGGTTTTTCCGGCAGGTGCGTAGTGCCACCGGTGCTCGCTTTTGATAGGGACCTCAATTTGAAGAAAACTTGGCATTTTTGGATTCCTTATGAAACTTTATGCATGCTCAGAAATTAATAGGAAATTTTGACAAGATTTGGGTCTCCAAAAGGGCCAAAAACACCCAAAAAATGCCCTCTCTGCCACATTTTGGCCACACAGGAAGTAGTCTTGGGAGATTGCAATTTTGGAGGGGAAAATGGATACCAAATTTAAAACTTCCACTTGTCCTAGAAATTATATAGACAAAAATTTCCAACAAGCCATCTTAGAAAATATTAGGTGAAGGGGAAGGCCTCGAAATTCATCTTGGAAAAAGCACTATGCACAGAAAAAATGGTGCTACGCACAGGATGAAAAAGTGCCAATTTTGCTCAAAAACTTTGCTTTTCGCCTAATTTTCTTCTAGTTTGACTTTTTATCTATTATGGTAAAATTCATGATGTGACATGATGTGAATTGATGTACTATGATGTAAAAATGATAAAAATTGACTTGGTAAGGTAGATAGATCAATTGTAGGTGGTTTAGAGTTGAATGAATCAATTTCCTAGGTTTTAGAGGCAAGTTGTTCCACTGCCTATTGTTGTGTTCCTAGTTTAGATATGGTTGAAACCACCTCTCTTCTCATGGATTTGACCCTTGATGGATAGAGAAAGGGGTATGGAGGCCTATATCATGTGTTTTTTCAGTTATTTGTCAAGTTTGGACTCTTGTGGATGCATTGAGCTCTATTGTACATCACTTCTGCAGTTTGGCAAGGAAATAAACCAGAGTTTTGTAGCATTTTGTGGGATTCTTGTGGTAATTTGATTTAGCATTGTGTTATTCTCAGTTATTTAGTGATTTTATGTTTGCGTATGCCATTATCTCTCTCTTTTTGCATAGCTAAATGAATCAAGTTTGAAAGGTAGAATCCACTGATGTTTCAGTGCTCTTCCTTGGGGTTTATTTAGTTTTACATGTTTTCTACTGTTTGAAGAGGACTCGTGACTTTTGCATGCCCTCTCTAGCTCCTCACCAGTCTTTAATCTCACCATTACATTAATTTCAAAGTGCTAAAACACTCACCTACCTCACCCCACAGAAACCTTTGCAAATTTGTGTTCATTTCCTAGACCCAAAGCTGCCTTCCCCATCTGATCTAGAAACCCAAACATTAAATTCAATCAAACTCCTCTGAGAAAACATACCTAGCCTAAAATTAGTATTCATATCAGTCATCACAAGCCTTCCTTGATATATTTTCATTGAGATTAACAAGTAAAGATCCCTCTCTCGACCTAGTAGGGCTAGCTACTAGGTTAAGTGTGGTTTGATGTTACCCTAGACTTGCCTTCCTTCAGCCTGAGGTAGATTTAGGCCCTAACAATGCCCAACTACCCTCGAGTCACTCTCCAAGAACGGAAATATTAGCGTGAAGACTGCCTAGCTCCATTTGAATGACTGCAACCTCGACAATGCACTAAGTGACCGCCTGCTGGACTTCTTCCACTCTCTGCTTAGTGACTGCTACTGAAATGCCACCCTAAATCTTCTGCTGAGTTGCCTACAATGTTGCAAAATTTCCTTCAATGGAAGATATGATCCTATGTGCCTCATCTATCCATGGTTGTAGGTGCGCTTTTAGAACCGCTTCTTTGTGCTGAGCGACACCCACCTGTTCCTTAAGCGCCTTTGCCTCCTGCATCTGTGTGAGTCACTGTGTAAGGGCGACTGTCTGCGTGGTCCCTTTGACCTCGTCATATATTTTTTGTAGCTCACACACCTATGTCTCCAGGTGCTCTACATTTGGGTCCTCCTGCAGGGTAGTCAGTACCTCGAATGACTATTAAAAAAGTTGCGTGCGGTCTGGTACTACAATATCGACCACTACTATTGCTGTTGTAATAGTGGTGGCATGCTATTCCTTGACTTCCGATGGAGTTGAAGGCTGAGCCCTCAACTAAAATTTTGTGATCTGTAGTTTCAACTCCAATTGAATCCTATCCATCTCTGTTCAAGCATTGCACACCCCTGTAGCTAACTTACGAACATGCGCCTCAACCAATTCTTCTTCCTGAATGTCCAACTACGGGACCATTCAGCAGGCTTCCTCCACAACCACCATGATCTACTTATTTTGTTCCATTGCCTCGTTGCACAGAAGGCCCAACTGCTCGATATTGATGTGCTACTCGTTGATCACCTATAGAGCGCGACTCTCCCAAACCCTAAGTTCTGTGGTGACTCCATCCTGCAAGAGGTGGAGTGTCTCTCGAGGGAGCGCGACCAGATTCAATCCCACCCCTTTCAAGTTGTTGGCCATGGGTCTGCCAGCCTCATTTTCTATAGTAAGTGCCCCATATGGTAGCACTATTGCATTGGTCACCCTTGTGCGCAACATCTCCACGGCAGCTAAAGTGACGATCATGAGGTTGGTGGAAACCGTGCCAGCCTGTGGAGTGCGAGCTTGCAACTCCTATAGATCTATCCAGAGAGCCCCTAAAACGAATTATTGCTACTCTTCGAACTATTGGATGGCCTCTATAGTGACATCCCTCACCGTTTCTCCGATATCATGCAAATCCCCCTCAGTGAGGGTGATTGGGTCGAAGGATGTCTTTGAAGCCTTGGTTTTCTTTTGTGGCACTGCCTTCTCTTGTGGTCATTGATGCTTGAGTTGGGTGGACATTGTCTGTGGGTCCATGCCACCTTGTTTTCTCAACCCCTATGTTTATTCCTCAGCCCCGAGTGAAGGTGACTTCTGTCCTTCATGCTCTTCTCCCCTTGTCTTATGTTGTTCTACCAATTTCGCAGTGTCACGCACTGCCTGGGTATTAGTCTCCGCTTCCGCTTTCCTGCGCTTCTCAACCAGCTGCGCCATTTAGAGTTTTGATTCTTCCTTCTTATGTTGAGTGGTAGACTTGTCCATTTCCACCGCAGAGCCTATTGCAGTGTGCCACTCCGGCGGCCAAGACTCGAGGACTACAAAGATCACATCATTAGTGGCCAAATATGGTAAGTTATGCCATGTCTTCGTAAGGTCATTCCGTGCCCTAATAAATACATGGTGGAAATCCACTTCGAACTCTGTAAAGCTCTACAAACTACCATATATTGTGGGTGACAACCATGGCTTGTGATTGATCCCCATTCGGATACTCATTTCCATCAAGAGCCAAAAGAGCTTGCTTTCTTTTATGCATTACGCATCCTTGGCTGTCCACAACGAAGCATACTTCGCTTCGTCTGGAAGGTCTGGCACGACTGAAGGGAATTAGCTATCTTCTTGCAGCTCCCATGCCACTAGCACAATTGAGAGCAAGAGCCATGCATATTGGAATTCCTTGCCATGATCTTGTGCCTCGTGACAGTTCACAAGGAACTCTCCGCATAGATAATTCACCGAGTTGAATTGGACTCCCCAAGTGCATTGGGCTACTGATGCAATCACAGGTGTGGGCACCTCATCTGCATGACACTTCCACATCACCTTCCTTGCTAATATTTGCATTGCTACCTTGATTGCAAGGCTGTTAATGCTGGAGATGGCATATCCCCACTTCTTGTTCTCCAACTTGAATTTCTTCTTCATAGATTCCACGAGGGCCAACTCACCACCTTTTCCTTTTGATATATTGGCTGGATCCTCCCTAAGTAAGGAAACTTTGTGATATACTGGATCAAGTGGTTTGTGATGGGGATGGGCTCCTCCAGCCACAAACACCCATCATGCACCAAGAAGAGCAGCTGCTTGATGATGAAGACAGTCACTGGGGCACAGTGGTAATGTGGTACCCAGAGTAGGTTGTGCAGCCCGACTTTCTCTACACCCTTGAGCCATGTCTGCGGCTCTAATTTGATTGTTCCAATAGTTGTGTCAATCTGTCGGTGCATTAGTTGCTAATTTGCTAAATGCGGGAATTTCTCGTGATCTACTGGGTCCCAATATTCGAACTTTAGTACAGGAACCTGCCCTAAATGTGGCCCCTCAAAAAAAATGTCATTCGGGAGCAACAGAGTTTGTAGGGAGCTCTTGCTCTCGTCTATGTCCTTTAGCACCTTGGCTTTGCCCCTGCATTAAGGATTCATGATGAAATTTAGTTTTGAGGATGGGTTTGACAGTATTGATGAAGTGCTACAAGAGGTGAAAGCAACCATCTTTAGGATACCACAGGATCCCTTAGCCCTGATTCTTCTTGAATGGGATAATCAGCTGAGTCGCGCACTGGAATGTTATAATGTAAATGCTAAAGAGAAGGACAAGGATCTGTAGAATATTAACATTCTAGAAACAGGAGGCCATCGTGAGGTTCAAAGACCGTAGATTGAGAACCCTGATATAACTACGCTGGTGAAAAAAAAACAAGTGAACATTGGTATGGAGGTAGAACCCAAATTTGCAAAGATTGGAGACTATTGGGACGACGCGATGATGGATAAGGTCGCTGAATTACTCTGTGAATATCAGGACTTATTCCCTACCAATTTTATGGATTTGAAAGGAATAATTGGAGATCTAGGAGTGATGAAGATCACGTTAAAGCCTGACACGAAGCCAGTTAAGCAGAGGCCTTACCGCCTAAATCCAAAATAAAAGGAAAAGGTCCGCTTAGAGCTAAACAAGATGCTAGAGGTCCAATTGGGTAAGCCCAATGGTGGTGCAAGAGAAGAAGCAAAAGGATGAGATAAGGATATGTGTGGATCTTAGAAAACTAAATGACGTTGATGTGCATGGTCCTTTCCCGACTCCATTCATAGATGAAGTGTTTGACAATGTAGGTGGCCACGAAGAATATTCCTTCATTGATGGGTTCTTTGGGTACCACCAAATCAAAATTGCATCAGAGGATAGGAGCAAGACAACCTTTGCGATTAAGTGGGGTTGCTTTCAATATACTATAATGCCATTTGGATTGAAGAATGTGCCTACGATATTTTCGTGCATGGTTGTTGGGCATTCAAGGAATTTATTCATAAGTTCCTGGAGGTATATTTTTATGACTGGACTATGTTTGGACTGGTTAAGTTCCATGTAGCAAGTTTGCATTTGATGTTGGATACCTTTCGAAGATACCAGATCTCGCTCAATCTCAAGAAGTGTCTGTTTTGTGATCCTATTGGGACATGTGGTTTGCAAACAAGGAATAATGGTAGACCCCATGAATATCAAAATGATACTAAACTTAGAAGCGCTGAGGAGTGTGGAACAGATATTACAGAAAGTTTATCAAAATCTATGCCTAGATCACTGAGCCAATGGAAAAATTGTTGAAAGAGGATGTCACGTTCTACTGGAACGATGAATGTAAGAAAAGCTTGGATATATTAAAAGAAAAGATGGTTATTGCATTGATTCTAGTCTTCCTGAACTGGAATAAAGAGTTTCATGTACATGTCGATGCATCATGTATGGCGCTCGGGGTAGTACTAATACAGGATGTTAGAGAAGGCTTGGACCACCCTATCACATTTGAAAGTCACAAATTATGCAAAGTAGAGAAGAACTATTCTACCAGAGAACACGAAGGGATAGCTATGGTGTATGCGCTCCAGAAGTACGAAAACTACTTGCTAGGAGGTCACTTTAAGATGTATATGGATCACTCCGCACTGAAGTACCTAGTCAATAAGCCTGTGTTGGGGGGGTGAATCTGCATATGGCTCTTATTGTTCCAAGAGTACGATTTTGAAGTTGTTGTGAAACCTGGATGATTGAACACGAGACCATACCATCTGTCGCACATCAAAATAGGGGAGGAACCTACTAACTTGGAAGAAGGATTGCCTGACATGCATCTAGTTCTACTATCCACCAGATCCTACTCCCAACAGTGTTTCATCCTTATGCATGATTTGAACTAGCTTCTTTTCATCCTCTAGAATTTTTATTTGATCTTTAAGTATATTTATTTCATTTGTTTGGATGGACATATCTTGCATAGCTTTGATTAATTTACCTGCTTCATCACTAGGATGAGCTGCTGCTATAGATGATTCTATTACTGATGTAGTGGGAAGTGTTGTAGCTACTCGAATTGTTGTGGCTGTTGAAGCTACTAAAGTAGAAGGAACTGTTGTAGTAACTATAGGAATAGTAGTGATAGTCAGTACTTCCATAATGGCCTTTTTCTCCTGCACTAACTTATCCATCTCATTTTCCATTTATGTTAATTGAGCAGTTAACTAAAGAATGAAGTTCATCATCTCATCTTTTTGGTTTTGATTCTCTAGAAATTCCTTGGTCTGTGGATGTTTAGTAGGAGGAAATTTTAGCTACTTCTTCAATGCATCAATGTCTGCATTCTTTTTCTTAATGAGTTCTTCTGCACCTTTTACATTCTTTGGATCATATCCCACTTCAATAACCAAACCTTCCAGTGATTTAATTTTGTTATCCTTTTCTTGTGAGGATGTGTTACACAACAATTTGTCACCGTCCCTACTACCCCTGTCCCGTATCTTGGAGGACTCTTTCCGGGACCTATGAGAAGTGACATGGCCTAAAAACACTTGCATTGCATTCCTCTAAACATGAGTTTTTTTTTCCCTGAAGAAATCTCCTGCTAAAAAACGCTAAAAATAGTTATTTTTCCATTGGCGCAGTCCCATAGTTCAACCCTCGTGCCAAGGGGGCAAATCCTGCAAAGAGGGCGCGCCAATTGGTGCTCTGTCATAAAGTCGCACCCACTCCAACCATATTAAGAGGTGTTTTTTAACAAATAAATGGCAGAAGTTTCTTCCTAACAAATTCTTGGACTGCTATCTATCTTGAGTTAGGTGGTTTGGCTACGGATTTCCATAAAGAGGAAGTGGTTTTCCACCTCTCATGGAAGATTCTTTGATGATATGGCCAATCCCATGATTATTGGTTGTGATCCCAACTCCCATTCCTCCATCTATAAAAGCTTGCCCATTTCCTTTGCAAGCAAGTTTTTTTAGTTTTTTTAGTTCCAGAGTTTCATAATTCCCAAATTCCCAAGGGCTTCATGCTGCAAGAGCCTTATTGATTCCCTTTAGGCCAAATCCAAGCAAGGAGACTATTGTCCAAGATCCAAAGAGAGAGGCTTGTCCTTATTCCCGACAGGCTTTGCGAGACATGTTCTACTAACTACCCGCCAAAGGAGAATCCAACGTCAAAACATTGATTGTACTCCCCTTTGATTGATTATTAATGAACGACTATTGGTTATGGTTCCACTCTTGTTATTATTTATGACCATGATGAGTTATGTCTTTTTTGATTGACATATAGTTGCGTATATTGGATTTTATGCTTGTGTTCGTATTTCTTCTTGTATGTGCAGGTGTCCATTCATGGAGATTGTGAGGATTGTGATCTGCCAGAACAGAGGAACGAGAGCACCACCTCTCCTACAAACAATAGCGTTGGAGTCCAGTTAGGCCTTCATCGCTAGTCTATTTATTTGCAATTAGGAACTTGCGCTATAGCGTTTGATGATTGTTGCTAGACTCGGTCTAGGCTAGTAGGGATTGCCTCTATCCGCAGAGGGGATTTACCTCTTCAACAATTTGGCGACTCCGCTGGGGAGTTTGTCTTGCCTTTTCGGCTGTTTCTTGATTTTTGCTTGCTTGGTCGGCCTTTTGGGCTGGGTTCTTTTGCTGTTTTTTCTTCTTGGTTTGCCTGGTTATCATTGGTCTGGTTTTGGATTGCTTATTTTTCATTTTGGCACGAAAAACTTGACTGGCGCATTTTTTCGCGTAACAGTCGCGCCAATTGGCACTAGTTGTCAATATATTACTCACGCCAATCCTTAAAAGGCGCTAGTTTCAGCCTGACAGTCGCGCCAGGCCCGGGACTGCTAGGGTTTGCTTGATTTTAAGCCTTCTGAGCCTGGTCTTTGATTTTGGTTACATTTTCTTGACTGCTTGAGTGTGTTGGAGTCATGTTTGACTGGTTTTAACCTTCAGCCTTTGGTTGTTTGCCATTTTCCATCGATTTCACATTTTTAGCCCTAGGGCATCTAGTGGCTTTGTGAGTCGAGCCCTTCTTAGGATTTTTTGGTCTTTTATTGGTCCAGTCAACTTTCTAATTGCTCCCCTACATTCATTTAGTGGTTGTTGACCATTTCATTGCGTTGTTTGAGTGACTTATCTCTTTTTCACTTGAATTCCGCCTTGTTTCACTTTGGGCCTAGAATACAAGGCTCATTTGTTCTTGGTTTTGAAGGGCTGCTTTGTCAATTTAGGGATTTGATTGTGCTTGCATTGAGTGAAATTTTCTTGTTTTGCTCTCTTATAATCATTTCTCAAATTTCTCTTTGTTCATTAGTTTTTCAGTTTGTTTAGTGCACTTTTCCCTTAACATTGAAAAAAAAAATCTCTTTTGCTTTTCATTAGTTAATGTGAATTACAGCTTTTTGTTGTTATTAGTGATTAGTGACTTTGAAGAAAAGCTTTTTGATTTCCATTAGCTTCATTAGAGATATCGTTGGTTGTTTTTGGATCATTTTGTTTGTGTGAAAGCTCTCAACTCTCTTATAGTTAGCGTTCATCAAATAAAATGATATACTGTGGCATATAGATTCCATTTAGGAGATTTTGAGATACTACATTCGCTAGGGCCTGAAAACTGAAACGTAATTGAAGATAAACGTTAAAATCTACTCAATTTACACTAAGGTAGCATTGGAATTTAATGAAACATATTTAGAGGTCTAGGCTAGAGACGTGCTCCGGTGTCGTTAAACCTAGTCACTTTTGTTTCCACTCAAGGTTGGGTGATTCATATTTTTGTGACTCAATAGTGGTATAGTACGGAATTGTGCTCCCACATACTGTCGAGTATATGGGGAGACCCCACTAGGTTATCATCCTTTATCCATAGGAAGTCGAGTCTGTCGCCCTATACCAGTGATACACTGAACATAACATTCGGGGAGATTTCCTGCACGTACGGAAATTCCTTGGTTGACTTCTCTTTCATTTCTAAAACCAAGGTGTATATTGCAGTTCACAGTTATTTGGTGCAACCTCTTTGCCTTGTATCCCTAAGCAGTCATTTGATATTTTCTGACTCCCTAAATTTGAAAGGATCACCAAGTGCTTTTCCTTTCACGCTTGTTTCAAATCTGAAAGTGATAGAGTCACCTTTTATTCGTTTCTCGACTCTTAAAACATGAAACGGTGAAGTTTCTTAATTTCAATGTGGTAAAAATTAAATCACCCGCGATCACACGCCCTGTTAGATTCTGCTTGTTGGCCATTTGATTGTGTGTCTTGACTCCTTTTCAGCCCCGTATGCGATTTTTAGTTTTTTGATGGCAACTTTTCTAGAGTTCACCAACCCAGGAATCCCCTCTGACGGGAATCCTGGTCATTTTCCTCCTTTTGATGTTGGTGCTCCTTACATGGCAACGTTGTCCCTTCCTGGGTTAACTGTTCGGTTGCCTGTTTGGTTGTTCTCAACCTCTGTGGTCCCTAATGTCTCAACTATTGGTCAATCAGTTCCTCCACTCGAACAACATCATGTTGATTCCAAGGTGGACCTCTCCCCTTCTTCACCTATTTCTATGTCCTCATCTTATACTTTGCCTGGTGAAAGTTTGGATTCAAGTAACCAGGTGGCTAAGAAGAAGAAGACGAAGACGAAGAAGAAGTCTCATAAACGTGAGGCCACCTTTCCACCTACTGCTCCAAGTACAGCTCAGGTCAGAACTCTTTCTGCTCCTCAGCGGAAGGTTAAGTTTCCTTGTAAATTGTGCAAGGGAGACCATATTCTTCATGATTGTCTTGGCATTCCTAGGGTCTTAGAAGCATGGTCTCATGATCCGGCTTGCCCCTCGTCATCCTCTAAAGCTCAAGATGATGATACCCTATCAACTAACAACATTCAGAAGAAAGGGATGATTCGAATCCCCTATAGACTATGTGAAGGCAACCATCCCCTTCACCTTTGTCCGCTCATGGATAAAGCTTCCGCTATCTTGGAAAGTCTTACAGCTTCCTCACCGCAACTTCCCGTTGGTTATCATAGTCTCTCTCTAGATCCTCTCCCTATCGACAAAGAGATTGACTTAGGTTCTTCTCTTGTCTGGGCTCCTCTTCTCGAACCTGGCTGTGCTAAGCCTAGTCCAGACCAATCGTTGGTCGGAAAGAGTATCAACTTGGGTTCCCCACTCGTTGATCACTCTATTTTGGAAGATCATCATGCTCATGTTCTTTTCATCTCACCATATTCTCAAGAGTCCGAAAACAACTCTCGTATACTAGCTGATCTCGAGAGTCCTTCTTCGGTTCTTGGGCAATCATACGATTCCCCCACTGAGTAGTTCAGTCATTTCCTTCAACTGGAGTCATTTGACTACCTTCGGCCTTCCATCCTATGTGCCTTTCCAGATTACAGTACATGCCTATGATAAGGCAGTACCTGGCACTGTCTTGGATGAAGGTGCATCTGTCAGTCTTATTCCTTCCACTACTTGGCAAGGTTTGGGCTCGCCATAGCTTGTGTCGGTCGCACAGAATCTGTTAGCATTTGACAGAGGAACCAATCAACCATTAGGGATCCTCCCGAAGTTCCCTATTACTTTGGGAGGTAAAGGCATCCATCTGGACGTGATGGTAGTTCTAGGTCCCTTGGATTTTAATCTGCTGTTGGGGCGCGATTATACCTATGCCATGGGGGCACTCGTATCCCTCCTCTTTCGTGTAATGTGATTTCCGCATGAAGGACAGATAGTGACCATTGATCAACTTTTGTTCTTTGGTCCTACTGTGGTAGCTGGCCCGCCATCATCCCCTCCTGGTTTTTATCCACCGGATGTATTTTCCCCACCACAGGTCAACTACGTGGCTACTTATCCCGTGCCTGTATCTAGTGATGTTGCCATCATGCATAGTGTCCTGGGGGCATTGGGTCCTGACTTCCAAGATGTTATCCTTCCACCGGGAGTGGCACACTTGGAAGCAATGACTTACAATTCATTATGATGAAGTTCGTTCAGAGCATAGTTTGCTTTCCTATGTTAAGCTCCTTAAAAAATGAAACTGGGTCTGGTCAAGCATAGTTCCTGATCTTGTGTCAAGCTCGTTAAAAAATGAAAAAAGGGTTCTGAGGATAGTTCTTTTACTGTGTCAACCTAATTAAAAAATGAAACAATTCCCTTTCCAAATCGAGTCTTTTGATTAAGATCTCGTAAAATACAAGTCGAGTCTTTCCAAGATCTCGAAAGTGAACCTTCATTCAATCCACTTTGTTGAATGCAATGAAGCTTGGGGGGCATGTAACTCGTTTTGTGTCATTATGCTGGGGACATGCAAACTTATAAAAAGCATAGTTTTTCGTTTCAAGCTTGTGTAAACATGAAACCGAATCCAAGCAGAGTTCTCAATGGTTCAAGCTTGTGTAAAAATGAACCCATACCCGATGTACATCTCGTGCTTGCCATTTTTAACCACACAATTATGCTAGATGAGCCTTGATTGTTTCATTCCATTGCCACCATGTCTTTGGTCGATCATATGCTTTCACTCAGTTTTTTTTTCCTTTCCCGAGGAACCGCAATAATGAGTGGTTTTATTAGCCAGCCTCTTAACCATTACATGTTTTGAGCAGTTCCACCATTGCCGGAACCAGTTGCTACCCTTTATACCACTCGTTTCTCTAGGACGAGTCACCTATAAGCTCTTTGTTGACTCATAAAATATGAAAAGATTGCTGAGTATTTTTCCCTTTTTGACTCGTTAAATAGAATAAAAATTGAGGTCTGCTTTCAGCTCTTTTCTGACCATTTAAAGATGAAAAGATTGCCGAGTTATTCCTCTTGACTCGTTAAATGTAAATAAGAGGCAGTCGCCTTTAAGCTCTTTTCTAACCATGTAAAGATGAAAAGATTGTCAGGCCCTTTTCGTTTCAGGCTCGTTAACGGTTATGAAACGACGTGATTTCGATCACTTTTTTACTTTTTCAAGTCGAAGTCACTAATCATGAAAAGTACTCCTCGATCGTAATGGTCGGGTGGTTCTTACGAGTATTGTTTTATACTTTTTCGGGCTCGAGAGACACAACTTTATGAAAAAGGACCCCCTCTGGAGTTTACTTTTCTGTTGTCTTTTCAAACTCTCTAAACATGAAAAGACGCCGAGTTCTCCCTTTGTCAGACTCGTTAAAACTTGATGACATTGGATTTCGTCGAAATGACGTTTTACAAGCATATGCTATCCCCTTCAACCTTGTTAATAAAAATAATTGGGGTACTTGCCAGAAACGGTGGGCAAAATGGAACCAGAATCATTGTCGTGTCAGCGGTATGTCGCTCTTGAACATGGAACTTGTCTGCATTCATGTCAGGGTGGGGACATATCATCTCGTATTTCACTTGCCTCCATGGGTTTGGGTGATCCTGTTTGACCTCTCATTTGCTCTTTGCCTTGTCACCATGACCTCTGATTGATTGATGTCAAATACCACCAAGTCCATTGTCATGCCCCTGATATGTTCAAGAGAAGTTGACCTCTACAAAATATCAACCTCCCTCTGATAACTCATATGATCCTGATTCACAAAACATTATCTTCCTCTGTCTTGCGTCGATGATGTGGGAAATACTATGGCCCACCTTTGGTCAAGGTCACTTCCTATCGACTTGAGCTCATTATCCAGGAAGATGATCTAGAAACTCCCTTCTGGTGCCTTGGAGCCTGCATGCCTCAATGGCAGGTTCTTCGCATTTGATGCGAGGTTTTCATCACTGGCCTCCGATCAAATGATTCTACGGGTGTTCGACGTCGGCTCACTGATTCACACGCCGTAGATTGTACCTGTAGTACCTTGAGGGCCATTGTCATTATTGGTGGTATCTTTCGCGTTTGTAATAACTTTCACCATTGGCTAGTAATCAGACGATGTTCCTGCATGTTCGACTTCAGCTCATATATTCGCATGCTTGAACTTGTATTTTGTTCAGATCGAGATGGAGCGCAAGACCTTGGATTTTGTCTATTGAGATCTAGGCTTTGATTTTGTGGATTACTATGATTGTTACATGACTCATTCACTGGATGGCTACGACCATGCCTGAGTCTCTTTATCGATCCTCACTAGATGGCCGTGCCCATACCTTGGATTTGGATTATTATGTACTCTGCTATGGATGGCTGCGCCCATACCACACATATCATGTCTCTGAGATATCGATTGTACTTCTCCACCCAGATTTTCTGGCGGCAGTATTTTCGGTTGGACATGTTCTTGTGAAGCATTTCACCCCTATCTCTCTCTCGGGCCTCATGCTTTAGGGGGCATCTGTTACACACCAATTTGTCACCGTCCCTGCTACCCCTGTCCCGTATCTTGGAGGACTCATTCCGGGACCTATGAGAAGTGACATGGCCTAAAAACACTTGCATTGCATTCCTCTAAACATGAGCTTTGTTTGCCCTGAAGACATCTCCTGCTGAAAAACCCTAAAAATATCTCTTTTTCCATTGGCGCGGTCCCATAGTTCAGCCCTCGCGCTAAGGGGGCAAATCCTCCAAAGAGGGAATGCCAATTGGCGCTCTGTCATAAAGTCGCACCCGCGCCAACCATATTAAGAGGTGTTTTTTAACAAATAAACGGTGGAAGTTTCATCCTAACAAATTCCTGGACTGCTATCTATCTTGAGTTGGTTTGTTTGGCTACGGATTTCCATAGAGAGGAAGTGGTTTTCCACCTCTCATGGAAGATTCCTTGATGATATGGCCAATCCCATGATTATTGGTTATGATCCCAACTCCAGTTCCTCCATCTATAAAAGCTTGCCCATTTCCTTTGCAACCAGGTTTTTTTAGTTTTTTTAGTTCCAGAGTTTTAGAATTCCCAAATTCCCAAGAGCTTCATGCTGAAAGAGCCCTCTTGATTCCCTTAAGGCCAAATCCAAGCAAGGAGACTATTGTCCAAGATCCAAAGAGAGAGGCTTGTCCTTATTCCTGATAGGATTTGCGAGACATGTTCTATTGGCTACCCGCCAAAGGCGAATCCAGCATCAGAACATTGGTTGTACTCCCCTTTGATTGATTATTAATGAACGACTATTGGTTATGGTTCCACCCTTGTTATTATCTATGATGATGATGAGTTATGTCTTTTCTAACTTACATATAGTTGCGTATACTGGATTTTATGCTTGTGTTTGTATGTTTCTTGTATGTGCAGGTGTCCATTCACGGAGATCGTGAGGATTGTGATCTGCCGGAACAGAGGAACGAGAGCACCACCTCTCCTACAAACAATAGCGTTGGAATCCAGGTAGGCCTTCATCGCTAGTCTGTGTATTTGCAATTAGGAACTTGCGCTATAGTGTTTGATGATTGTTGCTAGACCCAGTCTGGGCTAGTAGGGATCGCCTCTGTCCGCAAAGGGGATTTACCTCTTCAACAGGATGCCTTCTCTAGTTTTAACTGTGCTTTGATATTCTCTAGAGAATTTTGTAGTTGTTGTACACTCGTAGATTTGTTGGTGATAGTTGAATATATAATTTCTCCTACTTTCTTATGAAATTGTATTTGGTCTATAGGATAAACATCTTTGGTAGGAATCTCATAATCTGTACTTTTGTAATCTGCTGATGACTTAGGATGTTGTATTGTGGGCTGCAAAAAGGTCATCTACATTTTTCCTGTCTTATAATGAAATGCACAAAGTAATATATTATGGCTGCTAGGAGTCTATTTCAAGTACTATGAATATATTTCAGCCTTTATTTTTTAATTTTTGGCCTTAATATCCTTGTATCTCCCTTTGATGTCCATTTCCCTGTCCATTGGTTCACTTGAAGAAGAGACTTCAACACTATGCTGCTTCCGAATGATCTGAGCACTAGAAGTTGAAGGCTGATGAGTTTCCTTTGAAACTGATGGGGGTGCATTTTCTTTAATTATAGTGTTTGTACCAATGATCTCAATTGTATCAATTACTTCTTCTTTCTCATCTACTGGATTTATTTTTTTTTCTTTTTCTATACATAATCCCAAATTTGTTATATGTTGTATCTTTGTTTGAGCAAGAACATTCTTCTCTAGTCCTTTTTGCGTTTATGTCCTCCAGGGCTGGAGTATGTAGAATTGAACTAGTATCCATCTGCTCCTGCATATCAAGTAAGGTGTTTTCCAACCACTCAGACTGGTTGGCATATCTTTCAATCTCTGGCTTGGACTCATGCATAAAAGGGCTAAATTTAAACTTGAGTCTCAGTTTTTTTATGACACCCAAAGGATCATACTGCCATTTGAAACTATCACTGAACTTCATTTCTTGTAAACATATTGAGGCTTCCTCTCCAGCCTCCCTATTATTGTAGATAAAAGGACTAAGCCGGTTCTTGATTTTAAACTGTGTTTTCTTCTTGGCTGATAGAAAATTCACGTCATCTGAATTTATGATTTGCCTAACATATTCTAGTTAAAATAGCCTCATGGAGAGATATTTGGGCTTCTTATATGGAATGAGTTGACATCCATACACCCTAACTTCAACGTAGTTCTGGTATAAATACCAGTCTCCTGTTCTACTGTGTTTGGACAACTGTAAAACTTTATTTATTTTATCACTAACCCTGGGTTGATTGCTACTGCTTAGCATGTTAACCACTGGGTGAACAAATGAATCAATGAAATCCTTGTAGCTAAAAATAGTGGAATATTTTTGTATTAAGGTTGTCCAAAAGATAATAGATCTAGGATTGCTCTTAGTGTCTAGTTTTTGGATGTCAACTGTAAACCTTTGTGACTCGAAGTATAGAAACATATGAAACAATACTGAAGAGTATTTGAATACTCTTTCATTTGGCAATCTAATCAATTGATCATGGATTCTGTCTGCTAAGAATTGGGCAAAATTGAAAATTGTAGTTGGAGGGTCGCCTGGGAAAAAAATAGAAAGGAAACCAAGTATAGGCTCATCTACATGTTCATCAGTGGTATATGCTAGAATACACGACAACATGGTTACAATATGTTTGGCTCTCTTGGAGAAAATGGTGGTAGAATATGGAGGGTCATCTGTAGGAAATTGAACTTTTTCTAGGATGAAAGTCTAAAAAAATTGGGATCTCTTGGGAAGGTCCAACTTTAAGTACAAATCAATTAGGTTTTCAATAGAAAATGGGGCTTCATTAGGCTTTGGCTAGATCTAAAACATTTCATTTATTTACCTTGCAGTGATTGTGAACAAAATTGTCTGGTTAGGAGAGATTATGGCTCTTTGACTTGGGATATAGCAGAGTTGGCATAGGTGGATGATTTCCAGAAACTGGTATACTTGTGGGAACAAGTATTTGGTTAAATGTGATTGCCATATCTTAATGTCATCATTCTGGTTGAGGAATTTATCTTTCCTCCAGTAGTGGAGTTTTAAAATATTGTTAGGGGAGGTTGTTTCTTTTATCTGGAAATATCTATCGACCAATGGGAGGTTTTCAATATCTAGGTGAGGAGTTTGTAGGGATTTCACATCTAGAATGCTTTGGGAAGCCATAGATTTGTTTATTTTATTCAATTTATCACTATCTGGCTTAAGAAGAATGCTTAGGACCTCTAGAATAGTGTGAAAAGGTGAATACAGTCTATAAAAAGGGTTTTGGATGCAACAATGGCTTTCTTTAGGTTGGCAACGCTTTTAAATAGGTTCAATTGATTAACCTATTAGAAATGTTGTGAAATGTTTAAGTACAAGCCTTCGACACTTCAGGAATACCTGGAAAATAAAGCTTTGGTATGTAGAAGGGTTCTTTGGGGGCAACAGAGGCTTTCTGAGGCTTCAATGGTCTTTATAGTGCTTCAAATCGAAGTCGACAGTGTCTTCTGGTAGTAAAAGTTTGAATTGTGGTTGCAAAATGACTCAAAATGGTTCAGCAGATCTTCAGGCGCTTAAGAATAGGTTGGCAGAGGTTCTTTTCTGCAATTACTAATAGAAAAATAGTTAAAAGATTGAAAAGGGCAGCTTCTTTCATTTTTAACCAACGATGGTTAATCTTTGGGCATGGGGTTAAACTTAAACAATAGGGTAGTTTCATCTAACGCGAGGAGGCAATATTATGGTTTATCACACCGCTTTAGAGTGGTAGGGTGGTATTATTTTAGAGGACACAATATAACGTGGGGCTGCCACATAGAAAAAAGTCGAGCGGGGAAAACTGCTAATCTCACGTGATTTTAGGATGTTAAAGGTCAGACGTCAGAGTGTGTGATATGGGATACGGGTCGTTGGATCTAGAGGTGGGTGATTGGAGGGTTATCGTGTGGCAGAGTTGTGAGGCATGAGTCAGGGTGTGGGGTCAGGTTATAGATAGGCGAAGGTTTAAATGATAGTGGGAGTTTAAATGAAGTGGGAGCTAGGGATATTGTATGTGGAGGGGTATAATACATATTGTGAAAGTTTAATATAGTGGGTTTAGGATTATATGGCGAGGAATAAATATATCAAAACTATATGTTAAATTAATATAAAGGGTTCTTGGGGAAATATGAGAGCAAGTGTTAGAAACACATTAGGGATGAGTTAAGTAATATCGTGGGGGATTTTCACATGGGCCCCGATTACCTTAAGGGAAGGGTTTCAATGATGGGACTGGGTTTTTAAGCTAGGGAAAGGGTTTTAGGAAAGGGAAAGGGTCAGAATAAAGGGAAAATTAGGAAGGGGAATGCATTAGAACAAGGGAAAATGAATAGGGAAGGGGTTTTCTTACAAGGGAAAATGAGTTTGGAAGGAGGTTAGTAATATAAAATGAGCCAATTGATGCTTTCCATGCCTTGTGAAAACTGCTTTTTCCTACCCATCATTTACCCTAACATTTTTTTCTTCATTTACTCGGTGCATTTGATCTTGCTGACCCTTTATTTCTTTTTATTTTGTAAGCAAACTATCTAATTCTAACCTTATGACTTTCCAATGGCTCAAATTAAACTGTTAAGCTCATTCTTATTCTCTGCCTAACTACTGATCTGCCAAGATTAAACAGTTTGGCTAGATCTTTATTCTATATCTATCAGCATGAAATTTAAAGCATGAATGAATCAAGATTAAACTATTTGACCTTCATTGATTGTGGAATTTTTGATAATCTGCACACAATCTTATTTTGCAAAACAAAGTAAAAAGTAATGGCATTTGAATTTGCATCACTTTCAGAATCTATTTTTTATCTCTTTTTGGTGGGGTTCATACTTTATTTTCTTTTTTGATCCTTTTCTTTTAGTCCTTTGCTTTTTCTTTTAGGACTTCACCCTCTTTACATTTTTTATTTTTAATATGGGAAAAAATTTTGTAGAAAGCAAAAGTATGTACAATATTACAAGACTAATCATAATCAATTCAAAATTATGAATCCTATTATTATAGGACCCTAACAAGTGGAAGGGACCACACTCACACAACTACAAGAGGTTGCACACTTCAAGATCAAATGGTGGTGATGGTGGAAGATCTAACGGTTGGTATTCATCTACACCCAAAATTTTCACGACTGATACTGCTTAGAGGTCATGTGGAGTTGGCCATGTTTTGGCAGCACAGATCTCTCACACAACCTTGCGGTTGCATTCTTCCACTCTCTTCCCTTTTCAAAATTCTATTACATGTCACCACTCACCCTAGTCCCTCACTGGCTCACACCTTACACCACATCCACCATTCTCGTCATCATGCCACATACCTTGTACATTCACGCCTCCATGTCCACCTCACCACACTCCACATATTTCCCCCCTCCAAGTGCCTTAACCTCACAACCCATTTCATTGTCCCTACACCACAAACACGTTGGCTAAGGTGATACCATGAGAAATTAGATGGTGGAGGGAGTTGCCCATCCAACGATTGTTGTGGTATTCACATAAGGAGGATGAATGACAGATGTGTGAATGAAGTGTTGTGGAGTTGGCCATGTGTCAACCTATTATTTCTATTGGAGCACCTCCCAAGGAATTATTTAAGGATGGTGGAGAGGATGCTCGAGAGATTTCATTTTCCCCAAGTAGGAGCTTGGAGGTATGACCCAAACAACATTATCTACAATATCACAAAGGACGGGAATCAAGAAAACCACATGCTTAACCTGAATCCTTGGATTGAATAATTTTCAAAGAAAGACAGTTGGGAAGGAGTTAGGGTGCTCCTCCACGCCATCACTCAAGAAGTTTCATGTCATTTAGGGCATAGGTGGAGCACAACTGAACCAATGGAGGTCGACAGAGGAGAAGAAAATACCCCAAAGAGGAGCAAGTTGGAAGGAGATCCGAAAGGGGAAGACAAAGAAGATAAAGAATACAAATTATTCTACTCATCATTTGCAAAATTTATCATCTTAAAAGGAACATAATACAAGATTACATATCAATTTAAATCTATGGTTGTGATTGAATTCAACATGTATTTATTTTCTTCTGAAATAACGAGAGGAAAATGGGGTACATGTGACTTAATTGTATAGAATGTGTTTATAGATAAGTCTTAAGTATAAATTTCATGGTCATATAATATTTCCCAATAATTATAAATGTATGGTTTGGCTATTTACTAAAAACCCATCTTGTGTCAACCACTCTTTGGCTAAGGTGAAATATGTTGATATCACAAGAACGTTAAACACATATTTTCAGAAGTAAGATGATTACAATTGGAACCAAAATTTAAATCCCTCATCAGATAAACAAGAAATCGATAACATTTAGATTTTTCCAAGATATGCATCAAAACACAACATGGTGTGACTTTGGGGAGAAAAAGTCCCTCCATGTGTAACTGCTCCAACCTGTGGATGTCTCTGCATGCTTTGGCAGTTATCATATGTACATTATGACCCCTATTTTCTTGCCACTTTGGAATAAGCTAAGGATAATATTATGTCACATGATCTAATTGTTTATGATATGTACATGTCATGTAGGGGTTAGGGAAATCCCATGCAATGTGTCTTTATTTCCCACATTTATAACAAATTATTGGGCTCATGCCCCTTCCAAATCCTCCTCCACCTCTACCTTGAAATCCTTATCCTCTTCCATACATCCCTCCACCACTTCCTTGATTATATGCTTTGGGTGTGTTATAGATTGACCTTGTAGCTTCATATTGTTCTTCCTGTTGTACATTGTATGTATCAGTGGTTATCTCTCATTAAATCCAATGCATGATAAGTATGTGTTAACACCATAATATGATACACATGTTTTCACAATACAAAAGACACTAAAAAATGTCCAACAAAATGCACAGGTGAATATTTTCCATTTGAATACATCATGAAGTTTAAAAAAATTAAATTTCTCCTAAGGTTTGAAGTTTATAAAGATAAAAAATTGATGTCACACAGTTATTTCTTCGATAACCGTGCATGTGCGAAATATCCTTCAAAAGTCGCATGATCGCATAAATGGATGACTCGATGATTTGGGACCACTCCATACACTTGGGGCCGATTCTCTGACATGAGCCCAATTATGTACAACTAAATTCAAGTCTCCCTAAAGATATGTAACCCTCAATGGAGTCATATTATCCTACTCATGTGTCAATATCATGCATGAAACAAGAGGGGGAATATGGATTAAAAAATTCTATATAAGCAGGCCATGGGAGAGCCAAAATCCGAGACATTATTATGCTATTCAAATTGCCATCAGAGCAAACCACCATTCCATTGTTGAATCCAAAGAAGGAAAGAGGACTAGCATGTTGGCCACATTGCTTCTAAGAAATCCATCATTATAGTGAGAAAAGAGGAATCCACCATAAGAGAGGCTTCATAATTCTTTGAGAGAGAGGAGAAACTTACAAAGAGATTGAGGAAAAGAACCCCCTTGCTAAGGAGTTTTGAGCACCGTCGCTCAAACAATTCTCTTCAAGTGTCTAAGATTCATCTATTATATTCAATCTCTACTACCAACAGTCAATAAAGGGATATTTTTCCATTATTTTGTTGACTTGTTTACTCCATTGGGAATTGTTTGTCTATTTACCTCTTTATTTAGTTTATGTTTATATATGCATTGTTTCAACTACTTGCAATGTTGTGTTTATTTAAGTCTGTCCACTAGCTACACCAATTTTGTTTGTGATCCTTTGCAGGGAATAATCAACTGCTAAGGAGGTGTCTTTTGGTACTCCATTTCCACAAAAACATGACCACAGAAATGGTGACCATATTGTTGTATTTTCATTAATCTAAAGATTTTTTTTGCAGGAAATTATCTTTACACAACCATCCTAAAAGGCACTCAACACCTCTTTGTATTTTTTACAGACATCAAGGACTTGTTCTAAGCCCATAAAAGTGAAATATTCTTTTTCTTTTCTCGCCCTCATGGATTTTTCTTTGATAGGTGTGTGCGTGTTTCTGTGTGCGGCTAAACTCGCATGTTCACCAAAAAGAAAAAAAAATGAGCCTTGTATTTTCTCTTTTCTTAGGTGATTGGTAACCTTTAGTGAATTTCCTTCACCTCTGCATTTTGTATTTTATGTTTAGTATGCTTGCTTTATTTTCTAATCTCAATTGGTGGAGAAATTAAAGTAGTTTTATATTTTCAATACACACATAGTTTCATTAGGGAGAAAAGTAAGTGGACAAATTCCACATATGCTTTTCAAAATATTTTGCTAAAATTTTCTGAAAATCACATAACTTAATTAGTAAAAAAGTAAGTGGCCCATCATCTACAAATATTACTACTAACCAAAGAATTTATTTCTTCATTTTTTGGGACAGGGAGCAAATTTTATTAGAGAAAGTAAGTAATCTATGCTTCCCTTGCGTCTCTTGGACAAACCTGGGCTTGCATCTGAATAATTTATTAAAAGAATTTCAATTTCCGTCTCCCTTGTTAAACTCCACATAGTTTAATAGAAAAAGAGTAAGTGGCCCATAATCCACAATATATTTCTTTTTTAATGCAAGGAACAATCAAAACTTAGTGTAATTAGAAAGATATTGTAAAGGATCACCACACATATGCATCTTATCACACTTTATATGCTCACTTGCATCACACACTAAGATTCCATACACTTTTTACTCAAGGGCATCCAATTTCTGGAGCTTTGGGTACTTAGTCTATTTTGGCTTACAAAATCACACCATAAGTGAATTAAGACTCCTTAAAAACAACCATAACTTGAACAAACTAAGTTTCCTCATAAGGGCCACCAAAACATTTATAGTTCAAGATTGGGTCATTGGGGGTACGGATCTCATAAGCCGCCATGGTAATGTTACACCTTTGAAACATAGTTGTTGACTTTCTAGGGAGCTTAAAATCCTTCAATCATCCCATGGAAAAGAATAGTCGAGCATGGCAGAGACGTGATTCGGAGGGGGTTCAACTTAGGTCCAATGTGTGTGGTACTCTTTGGGGCTACTTGACCCATATAGTGCTTGGTACTGGTAACTGACTACCAATAAGATAAAGACTTGAATGCTCACATGGGATGAATGTACTTTAGTGTCTAAAATCTAGGGCATCATTTGCCTATAGGTGATGATGCAGGCAACACTTGAGCATCATTCTCTTTCAAAATTTCACCCCAGGACCCATCAAAAGATATCTTCTCGAGGCCCATTTACTTTGAGAATGGTAAGGATTATTAGGCCTACATAGGATCTTTTATCATACGCAACAAACAAAAAACCTTTTTCTTGTTTGCTCGATCACATAGCTTAATTGCAAAAGGAAAGTAACCATTTATATTTACACTTTGTTTTATGTACGTGATCTTATATAATTTATACTATCTCCTTCCCTCACTATACACAATGTAGCACACACTTTTATCGACACCATAGGGGATCCCATGGCTCCTTGTCATTCTAAACATTTTTTAAAACCTCCCCCAATTATCGGGAAGTGTTTCAGTTGTCCCACTATTTAGGCATAGAGGACGTCATGTAGCCACAATTATTGGATCTTCCTTAATTGGTACAACTTTTCTCAGGACACCTCACCATCAAAATACACCCTTCACCAGCCCAAAAGGGTCCCCATGTGCTACCCCTTTTGGAAGCCCCCACACAACTCCCCCAGAATGTCCATGAGACACCCATCAAGGTAGTTCTCCTGAAACTTCCCCACAGAGGACCCCTTTACATATTGCTATCCAAAATCATTTCACGATTACTTAAACCTAATAGATTTCTTAAACCTAATAGATTTAAGCAAGATGACCAATCACTTGATCACCCATGGCCAGAATTGGCGAGCTATTCCCACCAAAATCCCTTCAGGCATTCCAAAGTTCAAAGGGAAACAAGGTGAAGAGCCAGGAAACCATGTCATAAATTTTCACATGTGGTGTTCATATAATAGTATCACCGATGACACTATTAGATTATGATCATTTCAGCGCACCTTGATTGGGCCTGCAACAAAATGGTATGTTGACCAACTTTCTGCTTCACACAGAAACTTTATCTCACTAGCTACAAATTTCCTCACCTTCTTCTAGCTCTCACTCCACCATGATTTGGGTTTGGAACTCCTCACCCACTTCAAACAAACACCCGCTACCCACATCTCGGATCATATACATGAATTAAAAAAATGTATAAGCCTATGAAAAACTTAGTTTGAAGACAAAGTCCTCTTGGGCTTATTCTTGAGATCCCTCGCATCAAAAATATCCAAAGACATGGAAAATTCATCCTTGTAGACTAAGGAAGAAGCCATTAGTAAATATCAATAGTTGGAGCTTATCTACACAAAGTCTGGGTACATCTATCATGTGCTTCTAGACACACCTGCAAACTTATAAAGAGATCCTAGGCGCATCCAATGCTCCTGACAGATTGAATGGGTCCATAATCCAAAATCAACTCAACAATAGCTACCAGTACCCTAGATATTCGTTCAATGGCCAAAAATTTGATGCTACAAAAAATGCACCACCATTGCAACATACAGGATACTACCCAGGTTAACCCACACCTATGTAGAATATGGTCAGCAAGGTTAACCAATATCAGCCCCCTCATGGAGGCTCATATCCTCCCCCGTAGGGAAACCAATACTCCTCTAGGAATAGATACTTCATGACCTCTTCCCAAAATCCATATGTTAACCAGGGACAAGGAAACCAATATTCTCCTTTCACTACACAATAGCACAATAACCCACCAATGCAAAATAATGCAAGGGTGAATCTACTGCAACCTTCTCTCGCTTCATAGAAAAAATCAGAGGAGCATCTGAATCCATCTAACCCCCAGAATGTTGCTAAGAAAAAACCTAAAAATAAGCCTAGGGGAGAACCTGAACAAGGGGGTAGGAACCAGCAATATCCCACATGGACACCAAGAAGGGGAAACCCTAATTGGAATCAAAACCAGGGATGAAACAACAATAATCCACATAAACAAGGAAAGAATACATGTATACGAACTAATCATCCATGTGATATCTGTGGGGAATACGGTCATTATACCCACCATTGTCCTTAACTTCCTGACTTAAATAGGATACCAAAAAATAGGGGGTAAGGAGGTCATTGTACTGCACTAATGCAAGACTCGTTCCCCCATTAGGAACTGGTTAAAACTCAATAAGAGTCACCCCACTCTCAGCCATATGGAGGGAAATCCCATAACAATTATAATCATGAAATTTTCATCACAGGAGAAGATATCCTCCTGCAAAAATGAAATTGAAGTTATGAAGCTCCCCAGAGCCCAATTTGTCCACCTCGACGACGAAAATACCTACACAGTTGTTGACCTTTTCTTGACCTTCTGTAAAATATATGCCTAAAATGGTCAATGGAAATTTATGATGCACAAGACATAACTTAAAATCTTCTCATAGCTACAACAAAATAAAAAACATAGCACAATCATCGTCAGCTATGTCAACATTATAGGTCCTGCAAACATGCCCAACACAACAGAAAGCCTTACTTTCCACTTTAGGCATGATCGACCAATCTGATTCTCACCTAATGGTCTTCAACTTGGATAAATCTACTCCATGGCTACCATCAGCCATTTCTTTCCAAATTCTAGTATTAGTCCAAAACATTAACATTCATCGTTGCATTGTCAATGAAGGGCATTGTTGGCTTATTGGGGCCTGACCCAAGTTCAGAGTTGATTTATCCAAACAAATCTCGATACTACTGGCCCTTCCGGAAACAGTTCATGGAGTGTGGACTGATGTCTCACCCGAAGTAGTATGGGAGGGTGCTAGAACTAGGTTTTCGCACCCTGGAGATGTCTGATGAGTTCAAGTGGTCTGCGGTTTGACCCTATGCATAAGTCTTTATGCGCACTTTCCCTTACCTCGCAGCCTAATATATTACTTTTGTGTAGCCCTACCGAGGGGTTGAACGTCGCACTTTACGTTATTACCCAAGACCTTAATGGCATTCCAATGTTAGTTAATTAACTTTGCCTACTTGGGTGCTTTAAATATACTTAACAATATAAACCATTCATATAGGTGCGCGTAGTAAATAAACAATATATTTGCAAATTATATCAAACATGCATTAACCCAAGAACAAATACACAAAATAATGATAAAACTTCTCTTTATTAATTCCTTCCTCGCTTACAGACTCGACTCCGCCCTACACACTCAGCTGCAGGGATCTACACACTCATCTATAGACTACTAGGCCTCTGCACACTCAGCTATAGAGCCTTCTCCTGCTCTACGACCCGAAGGAACACTTTACACTTGTGACTTAATCACTTAGACTTGTTATTCTCCTCTATCTTTTTTCCCTCTTTTACACTTATAGCATTGCTCTATTTATACAGTCCCATGGTCTACGAACCATGGGTAGGTCTATCCATCTGACATTACATTACAAAACTAAGGCAGATAACCTTGTGACTCTATTATACTTTTGTGCCCCACACCCTCAATTCGCGTAGCTTTACAAAAAAATTTGACCAAAAACTTGGGCTTTGAGTCCCAAAATATGTCGTGGGGGATTCAATGCCCAACAAGCCCCCAACACAAACATCGTGACTCGCCTCGAGTCACTCTGTCGATGTGGCAATCTTTGTGTGGAGTCCCTCCAACTATTCTCGAACTGCACAGAGGTCAGCAGCGCACTGAGATGTTGCTTGCTAGATCTACTGCATACATTGTTCCGAGACCTCTGTGTGTGAACTACTTCTCTGCATTTGTGCCGATATCCCTTGCAATTGTTTATAGTCCCACGCCTTTGTCTAGATCCTTGGAGTGTGAAGACTATGCTTCCGCCGATTAGTCAGGTAGCGGAGCCACCCATATAGGGCTTCAAGTGGTTGCCATTCACTTTGCCTAGGAAAAGCTCTCCATTTAGTTTGACTAGCTAGATTTCACCTCCATCTATGACCTCCTTAACCACGTATGGTCCTAGCCAATGCGTTCTAAACTTTCTTGGAAATTTTTCAAACTTGTTGTCATACAGCAGCACTAAGTAATTTAGCTTGAAGGTGTGCAACTTAATATGGCGGTCGTGCCAAGCCTTTCCACACTGCTTTTGTACTTGCTGATGAAAACCAGCCAAGAACCATTCCTCCTCAATTTCTTCTAATTGCACGAACCTTTCTTCTAGAGCTTCACAGTCCATCATACCTGTGAGTGCTGCCATGCGTAGACTAGGTACAATATACTCCATCGGCATGACAGCTTCCATGCCATAAGCTAACTGGAAAGGTGTTTGTCCCGTCAGTTTCTTGCACGTTGTCCTATAAGCCCATAGTACTATAGGTACACATAGGTCCAAATCACTTCACTATGCATTGAACATTTTGGTTAGTGCAGTCTCCAGTATTTTGTTGAATGCTTCTACTATCCCATTGGCTTGTGGGTGATACGGTGTGCTTTTCTAATGATACACCTAAAGTATTGTGTGAGTGCGTTGATGGTTTCATTCAGGAAATGTGTATTGTGATCACTCATTAAGATTTTCGGACAGCCAAATCGAATCAACATGTGTTCAAACAAAAACTTCGCAGCTGTAGCGGCCATGCAGTCTTTGACCAGTTGCGCTTTTGCCCAGTGCCTCAGGTAATTTGTCACGGTGATGATGTATCATACGCTTGTTTTTCCCTAGTGTTTGATAGGTCCCACAAAGTTGATTGCCCACTTTTGAAAGGATTGCAATGTCATTTGTGGATTCAAAGGAATTTTGCCCCTTCGCGATGGTTTATCGGTCCTTTGACATATATCACAAGCCTTACAATGTGATTTTGAATCCTGATGAAGGGTTGGCCACCACAACCCTACGTGGAGAATCTTTTGTGTGGTCTCTTGTCCTACATAGTTTCCTCCTACAGTGCCCCCATGTACTTCTTCAAGGATCTGACTTCATTCAAATTCAGGTACGTACCTTCACAATATCTCATCATTTCCCATTTTATATAGGTGCCCCGCAATGACAGAAAAATCCACTGCGTGTACCACCAATTCCTTCTTCTGTTGGACAAAGTATTGATTTGACGTAGTCCTTGTTGTTAGAAAGTGGATTATATCTTCGAAGTGTACATCTGCGATGCGTAAAGCAAAGAGTTGTGTGTTAGGTAATCCTTCCTCCAAACTAGTAGGTTACTCACCCGTCTCAATACGCGACAAGTGATCTGGTACTGCACTCAGGCATCCAGGTTTTACCACAACCTCAAAGTCATATTCTTGGAAAACTACAAGCCACCTACATATGTCCCCCCCAACACAGGCTTATTGACCAAGTACTTTAGTGTGGAATGGATTGTATACATCTTGAAATGTCCTCCTAGCAAGAGCGTGTACACCATAGTCAATCCCTCACGCTCGGTTGTGGAATAATTCTTTTCGGCTTTGGACAATCTACAACTTGCAAATGAAATAGGGTGATCCAAGCCCTCTCCACCCTCTTGTGTGAGCACCACTCCCAACACGATACATGACACATCAACATGGACATGAAACTCCACATCCCATTTTGGGAAGACTAGGATTGCAGCAGAGGCCAATTTCCCCTTTAGGACATCCAAGATTTTCATGCAATTTTCATTCCAGTAGAACATGACATTCTTTTTCAATAGTTTCTCCATCAGTGTGGTGATCTGGGCATAGATTTTGATGAAGTTCCTATAGTACCATGTGTCCCAATGTAATGCACAACTATTTAACACTTCGCGGTGCTTCCAAATTTAGAATTATTGCAATCTTCGCAGGGTCGACCATTAGTCTTTGCAGACCACATGTCCCAATAGTTTCTGAAAGGGAATGAGGAACGTACACTTCTTAAGGTTCAGCACAATATGGTGTCGTTGGCAAGTATCTAGCATCAAATGTAAACTTGCTACGTGGTGCTTAACCAATCCAAAGACAGTCCAATCATCCAGATAGACCTCTAGGAATTTTTGGATATATTCTTTGAAGGCGGAAACAACTATGCATGAAAAGATGGCTGGCACGTTTTTGAACCCAAATGACATGATGGTGTATTGAAAGCAGCCCCATTCAGTGGCAAAGGTGGTCTTGCTCCTTCCTTCTAGCACAATTTTGATCTAGTGGTACCCTGAGAACCCATTGGTGAAAGAATATGCTTCTTGCCCGCTGACATTTTCTAATACTTCATTTGTGAAAGAGGTCAGGAATGGGTCATGTACACATATGTCATTCAACTTCCTGAGATCCACACATATTCTTATCTTGCCCTTCTTCTTTTTCTCCTGCACTACCATAGGGCTTACTCATTCGGATTCTTCCACCAGCTCAATAATTTCGGTTGTGAGCATATTTTCTAGTTCTACGTGGACCTTTTCCTTGTACTTCGGATTCAAGAGGTAAGGACTCTACTTAACTAGATTTGCTTCGGATTTTAGGGTGATCTTCATCATCCCTAAATCGCCAACGATCCCCTTTAAGTCCATAATCTTGGTTAGGAATAAGTCTTGGTACTCGCAGAGTAACTTAATGGCCTTATCCACCATGGCATCATCTGAATAGTCACCAAGCATTGCATACTTCGGTTGAACCTTTGTCCTAATGTTTAACTACTTCATTTTTAGTGGCACAGTGATGTTAGGATCTTCAACCAATGGTCCTTAAATCTCATGTTAGCCTTCAATTTCTAGAATGTTGATTTCTCGTGGATCCTCATCATCCTCCTCAATATTTACATTGTAACACTCTAGTGCACAACTCAGCTGGGTCGCCCATTCTGGATGAAGCACTTCTATTAGCTCTTGGGTATTATAAAGATAGCTACTTTTATTTCCTGTAGTGCATCATCCACAGTATCCCACCAACGATCTTCAAACATGAAGGTTAATAGGAATCCTTCATGAAAGATATCCCAGTCGCTTGTGCCATGGCGGAGCTCCATATTAGTATACCAATTCATTGGTATGACATCCATGGTATGACAGAATAGGTGCACCCACTCAAGTTGTGGCTCTTCCCCGTAGACCTTGGTCCATTTTTTGAGATGTACAAGTGGATCATCCCGTCTGTCATACTTGTCTGTTAGCTGGATCCGAGGCATCCCAAACTGCATGCACATCATCCTTCTGCATTTGTGCTAGTCCTCAAAATTTTGCTGGTGCATACCCCACCACAACATCGAAACATTGTTGTTCCAACACTTTCCTTTCAATTTTATTCAGGAAATCATCCACCTCACTCAACCCATCATACATAGGTAGGTCTCTTACCTCTATGGCCATGCAGTGTAGTGACTTTATCATCATGTTGTAGTTGAGCGTGGTTACCTTGTGGAACCAATTCTACCATTGTTGTATTTCCTCGTCTGAATCTGAGGTGTAGGAGCTTTTGTGCTCCCACAAGAGCCTACCATTTGCTGTTGGATTTAGCCAGTCTTTACCCTACGTGATTATCTTGTAAATATAGTCCAGATCATCATCACTGTCATTGTCATGCACTAGTTTTGTGTAGCATGATCCTTATGCAGGGTCTAAAAGTAACACTACGCGCAGTGAATTTTTCTCAAAAATCATCTTGCACTTCTTTAGATTTATCACTCCATTCATGTCAGTGGTCCAATCTACTCCTAGTAGCATAGGATAGGGATTGTTGTCATCAACAATCTCTATCACTTCGAAATCTGTAAACGCACTTGCACCGTCGATATCAACCGTTATTCCTTGCAATCTTCCCATCGGTAGGATCTTTTCCTGATTCGCCATTCACAATTGAATAGGAGACCATTGCAATGTAGGCATGCCCATGCATTCCCATGTTTGCTTTGCCAGGACGTTCACATCTGATCTTAGATCCAAAATCACTTGATCCATTCCATATTCCCCGATCTACACGGAAAATCTCATCTCTCTTCTTGTTCACATTGTGTGCTTCCCAAGCTTTCGGACTACGCACGATTCTCTTGGCACGGTCCTAGCACATCTAGTTATGAGTTATTGTGGCCCCTTCATAGCCTTGCTATCATGCAACAACTTCATGCATGTCTCCAAAAAGGTAGTGAGCTTTGATGAGTCCTTTTTTGGTTCCAGTTTGTCTTTACTACCTGAAGTGGAGGCCTCTGCGAAGCTCTTCTTAGCTTCCATGAATGTCTCCTTAGCCCGCTCCAAATCAAATTTTGGTTCCTTTATTGGAGCCTTGTGAACCCAGGCACTCTCTTTGGGCTGCTTGCCTTTGTCATCTCCTATCGTGATACCACTTCGGAGCACGATATTTACATTCGAGTCTTCCTCGCACGACTCAAACCTCATCATTTGTAGGTTCTGAGTTGAGGGAGGTTGGAGTGTTCCTTTATCGTGTAGCCTCGCTATCAGCATGGGACAATCCTTTGTCTCATGATCAAACTAGGTGCAATATAAGCATGACGGTCTCGTCAAATTTGTAGAATTGCAAACATAATGCCTTAGCCCTCCGCAATTGTAACAAATCAGCTGGTCATGACCTCTTCCTGGTCTCATTCCACCTCAACCTCATCCATGGCCCTGAAATCCAGTGCGCACCATCCCTACATTTTGATCGAGGGCCCATGTTTCGGTCTAAACTCTATAGGTAGGAGTCTGATCCATCATTAGTTCGTAACTTCTACAGGTGCGATCATCATGGCCTACTGACCTGCAGAAATTACAAAACAACTATTGGGAAGTCTACATATACTTCTGTAATAGATGATAGTTGTCTGTAGCATGCTTCCCTCCTATCTGACAAATCGCACACCATAATGCAGGCACCGCACTTGGTCCTACTTATGCCTATAGTTTCAATGGAATTGGTCCTCCTCCCACCAGGTAGTTCGCGAAGACTGGACAATGGTCCTTGTCATGTCCATGGCCCTTGCACTTTATGCACCATACCACCTCACACACTTTTGGGCAAGCTATCCTGTCTTGTTTCAAACTCTGCATCTCAAGACACAATATTTTAAACTACGTGTGGATCTGTTGAACTAGCAGGTTAGGATCTTGTATCGAGGTCTCGTGCAGTCTCATTGCAATCTCCAAGGCCTCGGCCTGAGTGGATAGCTTCTACCATGATAGCGTGTTCCTTAGATGCGACGTTAGCGATGCTGCAAACCATGTGTGGTGTTGCCCATATGTCAAGGTCATGTTGGCTTCACGAATCATACCCTTCAGTCTCTGATCTAGCTCCCAGGGGTCTTGCTCAAGAGCATTGTGATTTCCTTAAATCTGATGATCGACTGTGTCTCTGATTTTGGCTTGCTAAATTCCTTGTTTAGCACAGCTTCGATATTCATGATCCATGTGTTCGGATTGCATTGGAGTGCTTAATGTACCAAGTTAGTGTGTGATCCTACAAAGTGCTGACCAGTGTTACTTTCTTTATATTATCATCCATGACTCCCTGCGCTTCCCATATAGCCAAAACCACAAACCAAAACTGGTCTAGATCTTCATTCCCTACTCCTTTGAACACCGACAATTTTATCGCGCTTGCCATATTGAATTGTGGTGGTGGTGGAGGTGGTGTGGGCAAAGAGGGGGGTGAAGGTGGTGAAATTGGTGGCAGTGTAGGTGGAAGTGGTATGTGTGGAATTTTTGCTTTAACAAATTGATCACACTTCTTGGTGAGACCTTCGTGAGCTCTTCCTTGCTTTCCCGTAGAGGTGAAATCAAGGGGCTAGTTTCTAGATCTACACTACATTAATTTTTGTAGATCCTCCCACTTCACGTAGCCCCAAACATCAATATATTCGCATAACCCACTTTTCACACAGTAGCATTTTAATCCAAGCGTTTAATGATTTAATGTACTTGCCTCACAAACTCGGTGATAAATCCCCCTATAATTTGATCGAGCCAGTGATCCACTCGTACAACTCAAAGGGGAAGGATGCAAATAAAATTTTGTGGATTTCCATAGATAAGTAGCAATCTAACCACTCTTCCTTTGATAATCATGGATTCATGTAATACTGCGTTGCGACCTCGTGAATCTTCCTATCAAACCTCTTTTCAATTCCTTTATTTGTTGGATTCTAGTGATATGATGTCAGACATCTCTTATGCAGATCCAGGTCCCAGTGACAGAACCATTTGTTGTCTTATTAGTAGGTTCAGAGTTGATTTAGCCAAACAAATCTCGGTACTACTAGCCCTTTCGGCAACAGTCCATGGAGAGTGGACTGAGGTCTCACCCAAAGTAGTATGGGAGGGTGCTAGAACCAAGTTTCCACACCTTGGAGATGTCTGATGAGTTCAAGTGGTCCGCGGTTTGACCCTGCACGTAAGTCTCTATGTGCACTTTCCCTTACCTCATAGCCTGATATACTGCCTTCGTGCAACCCTACCGAGGCGCTGAATGTCACGCCCTACTCTATTACCAAAGAGCTCAATGGTATTCCAATGTTAGCTAATTAACTTTGCCTACTTGAGTGCTTTAAGTATACTTAACAATATAAATCATTCATACAGGTGCACACAGTAAATAAATAGTGTATTTGCAAATTATATCAAACATGCATTAACCCAAGAATAGATACACAAAATTATGATAAAACTTCTCTTTATTAATTCCTTCCTCAGTTACAGACTCGACTCCACCCTGCGCAGTCAGCTACAGGGGTCCGCGCACTCAGCTACAGAGTACTAGGCCTCTATGCACTCATCTGTAGAGCCTTCCCCTACTCTACGACCCAAAGACACATTTTACACTTGTGACTCAATCGCTTAGACTTGTTATTCTCCTCTATCCTTTTTCTCTCTTTTACACTTAGAGCCTCACTCTATTTATACAATCCCATGGTCCGCAGACCATGGGTAGGTCTATGCAGGCAACATTACATTACAAAGCTAGGGCAGACAACCCTGTGACTCTATTATACTTTTGCGCCCCGTTCCCACAATTCATGGAGATTTACAACAAATCTAGGTCAAAACTTGGGCTTTGAGCCCCAAAACATGCCTTGGGGGGATTCCATGCCCAATAGACATCCACATGTATCATGTGTTATGCAACCAGCTCACAAAATAGAAGAAGGGATAGATCAACGACTTCAAAATTAGCTTCTTCGAGGGGGAAACATCCTTTACATTACACAAATAAACAATTATTGGATGATTCAAATAAAAAAAACCTCATATCTATATATAGGAGTCTAAGGGGTCACAATATAATTAGGGCCAACATAACAATAATAATGTAAGGGCACAACAATTTCAATAGTGGTCTTCTATGGGGCATAATAATAACAATATGGGGACTACATGGGCACAACAATAGAAATTAGGGGGCTACACTAACAATCACAATGAGGGAATACACACATATTATAGGGACCTAACATGCCCCTTTGCTTCAAAAATCTAATGTCCTTGATGTTTGAGTAGTTGAGGATGCTTTTGTATAAAATTCTCATCCTCCCATGTGGAATCTTCAGCAGGTAAGTTCTTCCACTTGATGAGATACTTTGAAATTGATCAATTTCATAGTTGTCGAGTTCTTGTTTCCATGATTGCTTCAGGTTCCAATATGATTTTTCCTTCCATCAAATTCTGGCAATATTTTTTGAACTGAGAGCTTGTCACCTATAACCTTCTTTAAGCATGAAACATGGAAAACTAGGTGCACTCGGGAAGATGCGAGAAGCCTCAATTTGTATGCCATAGTACCAATATTTTGTAACACCTTGTAAGGACCATAGTACTTTGGTGATAATTTATTATACTTCTTAGCTTGTCTGAGGGAAATTTGTTTGTATGGTTGTAGCCGTAAAACTACCTAGTCACCTACATCAAAACTTCTTTCGATGCGAAGTTGATATGCCTTTCATTTCATTCTATTATGTGCCAAAGTGAGGTTATCCTTTAACTATTGGAGCACTTATTAATAAAGCTCGTTGTGATCTTCCATTGCTTGAACTTTAGAATTTTCTCTCAAAGATGATCTAATGGATGGTGGATGATATCCATAAAGGGGCATAACTTGGGTCATTTTAGCTGTAGTATAGAAGGAAGTGTTATACCACCATTCAGCCAGACGTAACCACTTGACCCATTGTGTCTACTTCTCAAATGCAAAGCAATGAATATATCATTCCAAACATTTGTTCACTATCTCAATTTTCCCATCAGATTGAGGATGATAAGATGAGATATGAACTAATTTAGTACCAACACAAGAAAATAATTTCATCCATAAATTTGCAGTGAAAATGGGATCTCTATCGCTTACAATAATATTTGGGTTTCCATGTAGCTTTTGAATTATTTCCATATGCAGTATCGATTGTATTGGCCTTAAATGGATAAGACAATGAACAAAAGTGTGCATACTTGGTAAGTCTATCAACTACCACCATGATGAGACTCTTTCCTTCGAACTTGGGTAAATCTGTGATAAAATCCATTGAAACCTCCTCCCAACATTGACTTCGAATGGATAAAGGTTATAGCAGACCCAGGGTCTTAATTGTCTCAACTTTATTTTTTTGTAAGACCAAACATTCCACCACCAACTTTTGAATATCAGATTTAAGGCCATCCCAAAAAAATTCCTTCTTAACATTGTGGTAAGTTTTTAAAAATATTGAGTGCCCTCCTAAGGGAGAGGTGTGCAATTCCAGAAAAATCTTTTGTTTGGGTTGAGAATTCTTATAATGGTATAAGTGATCTTTGTACCATAATGAATCATTTTTCTAGCCAAATGTCTCAGATGTACTAGGGTCTTGCTACAAAATATGAGTGCCCACACTTCTTCATCATTCTTCCATTCATACCTTGCTTTGGTTATCCAATTTGGTTGGAGAATAGAAATGGCACAAAGAAATGATTCCACATCCTCATCCTTTCTTGAGAGTGCATCTACAACAAAATTTTTCTTCCCTTCTTTGTAGATGATTTCAAAGTCATAACCCAACATATTTGTGACCCATTTCTACTACTCTTCTTAAGATAATCTTTGTTCTAAAAAGTATTTAAGACTATTATGATCCCTTTGTACCTTGAAGTGTCTTCTCATTAGGTAAGGTCCTCATTTCTTAAGTGCATGTAGTATTTCCAACATTTCCTTCTCATAAATAACTTTGTGTAAATACTTTCCTTTTATTGGATGACTTTCAAAAGAAATGGGTCTTCTTTCTTGCATTAAAACAACACCAATTCCATTTCCTAAGGCACCACATTCCACAATAAAGGTCTTTGTGAAGTTTGGCTAGCTACGATTAGTGCTTGGCACATTGCCTCTTTAAGATGTTCAAAGGTCTTAGTTGGTTTTGGAGTCCAAGAAAATGCATCTTTCTTCAATAATGTTGTTAGAGGTGCTTCTATTCTCCCATAATTCTTAACAAACCTGAGATAATACCCTGTCAACCCAAGAAATCCTCACAAATGCTTTATCGATGTGGGGATTTTCCATTCCTTAGTGCCTTTAATTTTGTTATGGTCTAGCTTAACACCCTCATGAGATACAATATGGCTGAGATATTCCACCTTATGTACTCCAAATGAACATTTGGATATTTTTCCATATAATTGTTTCTCCTATAATAGTTTGAGCACCCTATCAACATGTTGAACATAATCCTTCCAGGACTTCTTGTAGATTAGTATATCATCAAAAAATACTAACAAAAATTTTGCAAGGAAGGGTTTGAAAACAAAATTCATCAAACCTTGAAATGTCGAAGGTGAATTGGTAAGGCAAAAAGGCATGACCAAAAATTCATAATGACCCTCATGAGTTCTAAATGTTGTTTTCAGAATGTCTTTAGTCTTCATTCTTATTTGATGATATCTTGAATGAAGATCCAGCTTGGTGAAGTAAATTGCTCCATGTAATTCATCCAATAATTCATCAATGTTAGGAATTAGAAATTTATATTTAATAGTGAGCTTTTTAAAGTCCCTATAATCCATACACATGCACCATGATCCATCCTTCTTGTGCACCAATACTACTGGAGCAAAGAAAGAACTTTGACTAGGTTAAATTATACCAATCTCTAGCATTTATGCAACCATACGTTCAATTTCACTCTTTTCGGCATAGGGATATATGTAAGGCCTGATGTTTGGAGGAACACTTTCTGGAATCCAAAGAATGGCATAATCATGATCACAAATAGGTGGGAGGCCTTTGCGAGTCTCAAATACCTTGGAATGATTGTCTAATACTTTTTGGAAATCTAGAGAAATAGATGATTTTGATGTTTGAACCTTTAGTGAACATAATTACACAATTACGCCTCATTGTTATTTCTTTATAAGCTTTGTCATGCCATTAGAGCTTATTATCTTTCCTAGTTTCCCTGTGATACCCCTTAATTCAACTTCATTTCCTTCCTAAAAAAAATTCAAGAAAAGTTCTTGAAAATTAAAACATTAGGGGAATTTTGAGGTCTAAAATGGACCTCCTAAGAAAAATGTATAGCCAAAATAAAATTTATAAGAACCAATAGGATTCAAGATGATGATGTCAACCATGGGGGAAGATTCACCATTTTTGGAGTAAAAAGGTAAAAAGATTAAAAAATAATAAAATAATAAAATTACTTTTTCAACTCGTATTTTTAGCTTATCTCCCTAAGGTTTTACTCAAATTTCGAGTTGCAGTACTCGTTGGATGCAAAATTTAATTCATCATCTAAAGAGCACCCATGTTGAATACTTTTGATGGACCCTGCTATGTGAAAAATGAGAAATACATGAAAAAACGTGACTGCAATCACATTTTTCATGTATTTCTTATTTTTCGTGTAGTATGGTCCATCAAAATTATCCAACATGTGTGCTAATTGGATGAGGAATCAAATTATACATCCAAGGAGTGTTTCCTCTTGAAATTGGAGTAAACCCATAGGAAGATAGGTTGAAAATATGAGATGAAAAAACATTTTTTTATTTTTCCCCGCTAAAATTTGATGATGTAATCTAATATTATTTTATTATTTCCACTATTATTTTATAATTTCCTTAGGATGCCCATTTTAGACCTCAAAATTTCCCTAATGGCTATTGTACCCAAATATTGTACCCATTTGACTCCTAGTACAACATTAGCACCACCCATTGGAATGGAAAGCATTGGGCTATTCAATACATATTCTCCCATGGATAGCTTCATATTATGGCACTTTCCAGAGAAATTTATTGTTCCTCCATTTGCAAACATCACTTGACATTCTAATGCTAGATATAGGAAGCAATTCAATTCCTTGGATATCTTAAACTGAATAAAATTATGGGTACTACCCGAATCAATCAACACTATTACCTTTTTTTTCTTGATATGTCCTTCTATCTTGAGAGTTTTAGGAATGGTAATTCCTGCCAATTCATTACAAGATATGGTAGGATTAATTTCTTCTTTCTCTGTGGTTGGTTCCTGGTGTATATACTCTTCTTTTGACGTTTCTTGTTCCTTTCAGCACACTTATGACTTTTAATGTATATTCTGTCACAACTATGGCAAAGCCATTTTTCTCTTTTTTCTTCCAATTGGTGTGGTTTCAACCTTATAGGTGGTGGAAGGCTAGGATAACAACACTTCCATCTTTATAGTTTTCGATCGTAGGCTTCCTTGTTGCCATAATTTTGCTTTCATTTTTTCTTGCCAACCTGAATTCCTTCTCCATTGTGTTATCACCAAAATAAGACCCTGATAGGCTGCTCATTAATTCAATCTCAGTGTAACTATTTCAAACCAACCTTTGGCTAAGGCTTAGCCTCCTCAGCCTAAGAGGGCTCTCTCAAGGGTTAATGATATTGATTAAAGATATAGGTAGATGGCTAACTCTATGGTTTGTGATTTTATATGTTTATAGGTTGAAAGATGGAGACTTGCTACCATTGGGATATGGAGTCAGTGACAAAAATAAAGATAACAAATAGCTCTTCTTATAAAATTGAGGCTTGTATATACTTCAATGAAAGAGTAACACATTCAGGAAAGTCTTAATAACTTGAAGTTCATAGAAGTCAAAGCATGTGGGCATGAATTCTAAGTAATGATACATCAAGGTATTCAAAAGGAAAGTATTAAAAGTGATTCATCAAAGTTTAATACTTAAAGGAATTCAAAGCATGAATATCCATGAATTCTAAGTAATAAGTATTAAAACATTGAAGAAAAACATCTAAGGATAGGACCCAAGAACTCAATTCACCATAGTTTAACACTTAAAGGAAGTCAGAGCATGTTCCTCCATGAAATTTGAGTAATAAGCATTAAGACTATGGAAGTAAAACATATCAAAGATAAAAGATAAAGCTCATTGAAATACAATAAGAAATATCAGCTTCACAAAAGTTAAACTGCCTTTGTATATATCAGTCCCTTCCTAGCATTTACATAAAAATGGACACAAATGTATAACTGGTTGAATTACAGATTAGCAAACATCTATTGAGCCATGGAGTCAAAGTAGTCTTCAACAAAAAATCATAATCAGCTAAACATGGAAGTCAAGGCACTTAAAGTTTAGGTTTATAAGTGGAACGGTAACACAGTGAATAAACACAGTCTACAAGCATGTGAAGGAAGTTAGAGAATTTTCTAATGAATTCTAAGTAACACATGCTCATACCACTACAAATAAGTAATTGGAAAAGGCCATAGAAACATCTAACACATAAACCCTTTATGAACCTTGAGTAGTAAAACTAATCTCTATATTAAGCTGAAAAACACATAGTCTGCTCCCATAACACAACTTCTTTTGCTAATACAAATGCCAACCTTGAGGAATTTGACCTCATGCTTCATATAGAGTCTTTACAACCTTGGATTCTATGATCCATACTTAGGAGAATTTGAATTTCTAAATTGACACCTATCTACTTGGTGAGATCCAGTATTGCAGCAATAGTGATGCAACTCCTGGGGCTTCCTTTTTTACTTTTATCAACCTGGTAGTTTGTAACAAACTTGGAAGTGATGATGCTGTATGCACGAGTACTAACTCTTACTGCAGGCTATCACTTGATCAACTGACACAAGTTCTCTAGGAGTTCAATCCAATTTCTATGAGTTCTCAGAAGAAGCTTTAACTGTGATGAAATGAAACTAACTCTACAGGGGCTATTCTACTTGCAGAAAGAGAAAGAAAACTGAAATGAAATGCAAACCCTAACAAACCCTAGCTGTGCAAGAAAAGAGAGGGAAACTATTGAAATGGGTGCCATTGACTACTAAAAAGGTAAATTGCATTTATTCAAGCTACTTTCGAAGAGAAATGAAAAGAAATCATCTTTTTGTACTTTTGAGTATTTTTATGTGGAATTATTATGCTTATGGTTTGACTGGTTGTGACTGTACAGAGGTTTGGTGGCCAAGGAAGATGAATTTTTCTTTTAGAGAAGGTGAGGAAGGTGTGAAGGGGTCCTAAGAAGTCCCTAGTACCCTTTTGGAGACTTCCATTGCAATCAGACTTTGAAAAATCACTCGCAGGAAATTCTACAAGAGGCTGTAGGGGATCTACAGGAGATTCTATAGGAGGATCTACAGGTGGAGGCCTAAAGTGGTTTTTGGAGGTTTTAAGATGGAAAAAATGATGGGAAAGGTGAGATGAAGGTTTGATGAAGGTTTTTATGTCTCTAGAACTTTGTCAATGAGGATCAGGACCGACGGAGATGGTTGGATTTTTTCAAAAGGCAAGAAAGAAACTTTATGGAAAAATGCAGGAATTAGGGAAGATTGGCGGAATATGGAGAAAGAGCGGAGAAATATTTGAGATATGAACTAGTATAGGCTATGTTATGGAGGAATGATAAGATGGCATGTTCTACAAGAGATCTACACACTTACTTCTCAAAATTGACCAAAGCAAGAACCGAAAAACATAGTTTTATCTATCTTAACCTAATTCTGACTTAAAACCAAAAAAATGTTGAACATAACTTTATGAACAGAATATTATGCAAGAAACCATGATAAATGAACATGAAATGATCTAAGCATGTGAATCCAAATTAATATCAACTTCTCCAACTCAAAATATCACACCAGCAATTGCATTGGAAGGGTAAAAACTGAGTTTTTGGTGGCACCAGCAGTGCCTTCACCTCAAATCATGGTCCCAAGGAGGGAGAAAGGAGATAAAGACCTTCTAGTGGCCTTTTTGGATCTTTTCCTATTACTACAGTAAACTACTTAAGAAAATTGAAGCAAAAACAACTATTCTAACCATCAAAAGCAACCTAATTTAACCAAGCAAGATTAACCTAAACAACAAAAATGATCTTATGAATGCAAGTAAAAGCATATAAATACAAAAAGGAGGTGTTGAGAAACTTGGTTTGGATCCTATTCCAAGAGCTTAAACCTTCTAGAAAAGATTAGTGCTAGTTCAAAACTGGATTCATCTTCATTGATAAAAAAATAGCAGTTACATCACAAAACTGTCTGCAAAAAGAGCTTGAAAATGAGCTGAGTATAAGGCTGCACAAAAGTGCGAAAATATACTATGAAAATGGCTAACCTACTGAGGCTTTAAGCCTTCTTATTTATACAAGTGGGGACTCTCAACAATCCTCCTAAACTTAAGGAACTTGGCTGCATGGAACTGAAGATAACATCAGCCCTACTTGACTTGCTCAGCTGCCCCTTCGAATTATCAATGTGGGCGTTTGCACTTTGAGTTGTTGATGAGAGTTCGAGGAAGGGGTAATTTAATGAAGGGGAAATACCTCCTATAAGTCCTCATCCATGTTTCCTCGAGTTTGGTTGTTATTTTTCTCATAAATTCTTGGTCCTTGTCTAAAATTCTCCAAAAAATCTGCAATAAACATTCATTAGACCACATGGCCAAGTGACCATTCCCATTCACTCTATTGACATAAATATATTAAAAAACATGAAAAAAAGTATTGAGAATGGTGGATTAAATGAAAATAATAAGCATAATGAACCCATATAGTTACTCATTTCTGGGGCTCATCATCACCTCCATGCTGAATGGGTTGCTCATCCTCTAAGAAACTAATCCAGTTCTTCATCTTTAATAGCTTTAAAAGCTTCCGTGACATCCCAAGCCTCTGATGTGATGTATTTCTCTCTATCATGGAAACTTTCTTTCATATCCACTTCCTCCCATTGTTCCTGTTCTTCCTCCTCGTTAACTCCTTCCAACAGTCCTAATAGTAGTGGAGAACTGAACTTAAGACCAATCCAATTGGCTTTTAGGTTTTGCATTGAGTGTTTGTATAGGGGTACTCTCCTCATGGCCTTTCTCATTCTGATTGGGGAGTGATACTCCCTGATCCTTAAGCTATATGGCAATGTATTCCACCTCCTCATGCATGCATGAAGGCAGTCATTGCCAAACAATCTCTCCATATCTTCAAAATGAGCAATGGATTGTGCTTGCCTGTCAACATAATTAGGGAGAACTTGGGGGTTGGATGTAAGGAGTTTATGGGCATAGATGAGAGCCAATGGTTCTGCCCTTATCATCAAGGGCTCACATAGCTCTTTTTCCATTATCTTTTGAATTTACCCTGCTCTCTTTTCCTCATGGCTCATCCATGAAGCCATAGCCATGAGCTGTAGGTATCCCAATGCAACATTTGGATCCCATAAGTTCATGCCTAGAAGTGCCATATTGTGTAAGTATAATTCTGTTAGCTTGGCTTTATCTTTGGCTAAACTATGACCACATAATTCCATAAACTGACCATAATCTTGAAATGGGATTGTACCCCTCTAGGCCAACGTTTTAATATAGAATTGGAACCACTGGTCTTTGAGATATAGTGCATAGGATCTCACTGGTTTTTTGCACTCTAAGGCCTCCATTGCCCAGTTGGCCATGCAGGCCATCCAGGCTTCCTTTTCCTGCAACTGTTTTTTCAAAATCAGCACTTCAGTTTTTGCCTGAGATTCTCCTTCTTGCTGTTGTTTCATCAGCGTTTCAACATCTGTCTATAGTTCTTCTTCTTGTTGTTATTTCTCTGCTACTTCACTGTCGACTAGGGGTCCTTCTTGTTGTTGCTACCCTTTCAAGTTTGGCAGTTTGTCTCCCCCTTGAGGTTCCCGTTCCTGTAACTACTTTTTTAGCAGTTCATTTTCTTCCTGTAGTCAGGCTCTTTTAATGCTCTCTGTGTGCCTTACCATGTTCAACTCCTTGATCAAATCTCTCAACTTATTTTCCATGTGCTCTATATCTTCAACTCCTTTAGAATTAGCAATCTGCATCCAGGTGCGGTTCTTGACCCTTTCTTTTTCTAGTTCAAAGAAAAGAGGTACAACGAATTTTTGTGGGATGACCTTCCCACCTTCTAGAAGATTGTAATAGGAGCCTAAATTAGGCTGAGGGCTTGGCTCAGATATTTATTTTTCTTTACCCTCCTCTTGTGACTGTTCTTCTACCTTCTTTTCCAATTTTTTAGTTTCTTTAAGCTTGGCCAGTGTCTCCTATAGAGAGGTTTGAGCCTCTTGTAGGACTACTTTGGAGTCCATCAATTTGATCTTTTCCTTCCAGGTGGAGGTTTTCGGACTCCCTCTCTCGTAGGTGATGGAGATTTTGGAGGGAGATTCCTCCCTTACTACAATAGGTGCATCCTCAATGGTAATGGGTTCTTTTGATTGTGGCTGGGGCTTGCCCACCTTAATCCTAGTGCTTCTCCTGGCTTTGAAATACATAGATGTTTGTCTTTTTCTTTTTCCCTTTTTCTCAGTTGGAGTGCTTAATGCAGCAAGCACAGCTATTGCTTCCCTTGCCAGTGTTTCAGGGGATATTTCCTCCTACTGTTTTTCTTCTTTACCCTCTGCAATTTTTTCTGAGTCTGCTATTTTTTCTTTTATCTCTACTATCTCTGGTGGTGTCTTTTATTTTTCTTGTTGAGTCTCTCCCTCTCCTATGGAAGTTTTTTTCTGAGCCTTCTTCAACTTGTTTTTCTCAGCTTCTGTTCTCTTCCTCTTCTCTGCTTTTAATGTTGTTTTCTTTCCTGCCTTAGGTGAAACTGTGGTTTTGTCTAGCTTCTCCTCGTCTTCCTGTTTTTCCTCTTTTTCTTCTTCTATTAAATATTTTGTTGCTCCTCATGAATTTCCTTTTCAAGTTCTTTTGTTTGCTCCTCCTCTTCACTGCCGGATGGACTAAGTTCATCAACAAGAGTTTTGATGTTGTGTCTTCTAGACATGTTCCGGAAAATTTCCCAAGCTATGGGGATGGTGTATGTGTGTAGGGCATCTTCTACCAACGATTTGATGATCCCATGGTGGGCCAGTTGGTCTGGAACCCCTGCATTCGACTTGGTGCCACATTCTATCAAAGATTGAAGGATGAAATATGGGAGACTGAGTTTCCTGGCTGTTGGTAGGTCCATCCCATATCTCAATTTATGCAATAACCTGAAGTGATACCCATAAACTATACTGAATCTCCCTTCACAAGAGATATACTTCATGATCTGGTAGCTGACTTCACTCCATGGAGGAGGTAAACTTGTCCTTCTGACTCCATTCTTATCCTCTACAAGATGTTCATTAGACTGAAAAAAAAATGTCTTTTTAGCTACCTACCCTAATGGTTTTCTTCTTTGCTCTAGGGGAGCCCAAGTGGAAGACGTGTGATTCTGCTGATAAAATCTGGTGTGAACTCTAGGGTCAATCCCTTGAAGCTGACTGAAGCATGTGTTTTGGAATGGGGTCTTAAGGACAATAAAAATTCCTCTATCACCTCTTCGTCATAACCATGAATTCTCTCAAATAAGGACATCCAGTTTGCCCTGGTGAAGAGGGCCACCACTTCAGGGTGCTCATGCAATTTTTTGGAGTTCAAAGGCTCCTTTCTCATAAAACATCCTGGCATGGTGTTTAATGGTTTCTAAAAATGCTCAGGTGAGGAGGAAGGCAACAACTTTCAAAACTGGAAACAAAGGGATAGCTGAGTTTTGTTTTTTTTTGTTTTTTTGTTTTTTGTTTTTTTGTTTTTTTGTTTTTTTTTTTCCTGAAGCCAGAGAGGGAATCTCCTGTGTTCTTATTTTGACAACATCAATTTGCAAATTTTCCATCCTTTCAAACTGTTTTCAACCTGAATTTGCCTCTCGACTTTTTGGAAAAAATCAATACTTTGACAGAACAGAGAATGTATAACACAGTTTTTTTCACAGAGTAGGCAGACTTGCAAATTCGTTTTTTCACAGGATTCATTTCTATGATTGCTTCCTTTTTTTTTTAGGAGAATATAGGAAAGGAAAGGAAAAAAAAAATTTGAGCATAGAGAAGAAAATGGAGAGACTGTATGGAATTCAGGAAAACACAGGTAGACTTTTAAGCTCTATTTCCTTTCCTTTTTCAACCCAATACTGTGCTTCTAATTCCACCACCTTCTATAGATGTATCACATGCAGAGTGGGTTTTTGAGCCTACCTCTTTTCGAGCTCGAATTTGGCAAAAATTTCGAATTGTTCCACTGTAGAGCTGCTCTCGGGTCTTCCTGTAGAAAGCCTCCTGTAGATAGTGTTCTGCCTCCTGTAGGATGCAATAGTGCTCCTGTAGAACCTGATAGGCAGGAGGGTTTTGAAACACTAGCAGAAAACGACTGGTTCGCTATTCTAAATGTGGTAGATGAGTACTACAGTCGAGAACTCTTCGATGCAAATGCAAATAAAAGGTGGTGGAGGCTTCGACTACACTGCACTTAAGCTGATGGCGCAATCTGCGGTGACGAGGTGAGGTGGCTCCTGCAGGAGCATGGTGAGCTACGAAAGTTCTCCCTCTTGGCTAATGGCCCATGCATCCCATCTATCCAGTCCATCCGTTCAATCCGTGTTTCGTTCTGGCTGTAATCAATCAATAAATCTATCCATCCGGCAGTTTCGAGGATATCAGCTTCAGTTCCCAGGATCTCCCCTCCCATCCATCCCATAAACTAAAGGTTCCGACAGTTCTTACAGTCACGCGGAATGAGTTGATCTTGCGGACAAGATAGACCTTCCTAGAATATAATGAAGACCTAATGACAAGCAAACCAACCAGACACTATTGTTCTCTAAATGTGCTTTATAAATAATGGCAAACAAATGTGTTTAAGGCCTACCTCATGTCCAACGCAAGTTTGGGGATGCCTTCGCTCCTTTGATCCAAGTAAGTTCCTTTGTTGCAAACCTGCAAGAAAAAACAAGGCAAATGATTAAATAGCACCTGAATAACCAATATTATAAAACATATTTAACATGAAAGTCAAGGAGTCCATGAAACAAATAACATAAGATACTTGTTGAGAAAAATGAGCTTGATTGTATTAATTCAAAAGAAAAGAACCTTACAACCTTTGCCTTGACGTTGTACAAGCTCCTCCCAGGGTCCAACAAGAAGTCTCCTCTACTTTGACAAGCTTCACTCACTCCCCAATGAGGCCAAAAAGGTATGTGATCTCTCCTCTTAAGATCAAATAGGAAGTCTTGATTTCACTAGCATTTACCCTCAAAAGTTCAGCTTCTAATCTCCCTAGCCACTAACCCAATGCCTCAATTTATAGTGCAATGGAGGGAAGCTACTAGGTCCTCCTTCAAAGGGATAGAATCCTCCTTCAAAGGGATAGCTCCTCCTAACAAGGGATTAGCTCCTTCTCTTTTGTGATGCATGAACCACTTTGCAGCGAACAATCCACGTCAAAATTCCTTCTAGAAACTTCTAGAATTAACCCAAAGTGAGTTTTTTAAGATAAAAATTGTGCCTTTTGACTTTCACAGGGGTACGCACCCTCCCCTTTACATACAGAGCGTATAAGTACACAGGTATCCTGAACAAAAGGTGCAGGCTCGCAGGCAAAAGTGAGAGAAAGTGTGGAACCAGAGTTACATTACTTTTTTGATGTCTTTCTCTCATTTCCAAAGCTTGTTTTGAAGAGTTGAGGTCTGAGACTTGCTTAGGGGGCTGGTATAGGTGGTGATAGAGCCATACCGAATGCAAATAATCAAGGTGATGATATTTTTGTGTAACAGATTGCCCCCTAAAGTGCGAAGTCTGTAGTAGATGAGGATTTCATTTATCATTTAGGAAGAGTGAAGTACTTTATCATTTCGAGGATCATCTTGCGAAAAGCCTGGTTGGAACCTGTAAAAACGTTCAATGCAAAATATATATATGAGATCATATCATCGCTGAGGTAGGCATTCCCATACTCAGATGAAAACTGACTAGAAGACTAACTACTGCTCTGATATAGGAATGATCTCGTAACACATCATAAGTACAGACACATGTGGGCACAGTATGGATGCAGCCATCTGTTTATGAATAGTCCATAGTATAATGAATACAAAATTCCTCGCAGTCTGGATGGTGAAACTAGATCCAGGGTCTTCATTTCTACATCCCGAAACAGTATGATTCTATCCATGCGATTGAATGTGTCGAAGTCGAACATGGTAGAAACCGCTTGATTACCAGTCAATGATGTAAACTGTTAACAAGCGTGAGAGAAACCACCAATAATGACAATGGCTCTCAAAGTACTCAGAACAATCCATGAAATATGATAAGATGTGTTGATGTCGAACATGTCATGGAATCCTTTGATCGAAAGTCAATGATGTAAATTGTCGTCAAAGGCGAGAAACCTGCCATTGAGGCATGCAGATCTCAAGGTATTGACGATTCCTTAGATCATATTTCTAGATAATGAGTTGAAGTCGATAGAAAGCGATCCATCGTAGGCAAGCCCACAACATGAAATCATAGATCAAGTTGAAGAAATTTAGTTGCAAAGACTGACTCAGGGATGGTCAAGATGGATGACAAATATTTTGCAGATGAATGGCTTATTTGCACTGACCTCTTGAACACATAACGACACGACAGATGGTTTGGTAATTGACCTAAAGTAAATACCCAGAAACCGGCTGAAGACTTTCAATATGGTTTGATCAACTATTAGGTAAAGGATTTCCCAACCCAGGTGAATGAAAGTGTCGTGTTCAAGAGTGGTTATAAAGTATGACAAACAGACTCACTTTTCTCATTTTTCCCCCACCATTTCTGGCAAGTACCTCTTGATTTTTTACAAGCTTGAGGAGGATAACATATGCTTGTTTGTAAGCTCATCCTTCGGATGAGTCCAACTTAGTTTTTGATGCGAACCCTAAGGAGGAGCGGTCTGTTCCTGTTTGTAATGGAACAGGTCCTTTACTGTGAAATTTTAACGAGTCCAGTATAGGAGAAACTCGGCGCTTTTCATATTTAGAGAGTCTGAAAAACTTAGAAGACTCCAGATTGAACTTTTTCGTAAAGTTGTGTCTCCTAAGCCCGAAAAAGTATAAAATAGTACCTAGGAGAACCGCTTGATCTTGCGACCAAGGATATTTTCATAGTTAGTGTCTTTGACCTGAAAAGTAAAAAGCGATCAAGGACACGTCGTTTTATTTCCAATATCGAATTTGAAAAGACAAAAATCTGGCAATCTTTTCCTGTTTTTACGGTCAGAAAAGGGCTATAAGGGGACCGTCTTTTAATTCCGTTTTAACGAGTGTAAAAGAAACGCTCGGCAATCTTTTCAGTTTTTTAGGAGTCAGAAAAGGGCTTAAAAGATGACTCTGATGTCTGTTTTGTGAAAAAGTGACAAGTTTCCTTGAAAGTCCCTTTGTCCTACACAAAAGCGAAACATTACTCATA
>APFE030069874.1:1328-12416 GCA_000404065.3 Pinus taeda | reverse complement strand
TTTCCTCTTTGCCCTCTTTTTGTGCCTTCTTCTCTTCCATTTTCTACTCTTCCTATAGCCCTATATTTGTTTCCTGTAGCAAGGTATGTGTTTCTTGTATCAGGCCTTTCCCTTTCCATTGGAGTGTGATAAGCTCCTTGGGATACTTAGAGGAGGTTTACCTAGGGACATGCTTTCTTACATAGGTGATGGGAGTCTTTGAGATGGCTCTAGGAGATGTGCCTTTCTCAACTTTCACCTCAATGGCCTCTAGCTCCTCTCTTTTACTTAGTGATTCGTCAATTATAATAGGTGTCTTTGTGGGAGTTTGAGGCTTCCTTGTTTAATTCTAGTGCTTTTACTTGTTTTGAAGTAGAGGGGAGTTTGCCTCTGCCTTTTCTTATTAGGTTTGATTTGTGTGCTCAAGGAAGCTAGGAAAACAACTTCCTCATTTTTAGGGTGCTCAAGAGACATATTTCTCTATTCTAGGGGTACCTCCTCTTTTCAAGGTGCATTGGTTTTCTTTGGACTTCGTTCTTCCTGATCCTCCTCCTCTTCTTCTTCCTGTTGTTCTTATTCTACCTCTTCCTTTTTCTATATTTATTCCTCTATTTTCTCTGCCTATGTCTCTTCTTCCTCTTCTGCTTCTACCTCCTCCTCCTACTCTTCTTCTCCATCTTCTACCTCTTCTCCTCCACATGAAAGGACCTGAGTCTCATGGAAGGCTTCTCTTTCCATGTCTCTAAATGTGGACCAGAGGACAGGAACTCTTAATTTATTCAAAGCATCTTCCACTATTAATTTGATGAGGCCATGGTGTCCTAAGTTTTGTGGTTATCCCTCTTTCACCTCCTGGATCATGTCCATAGTGGATTGTAAGAGGAAATAAGGCACACTGATTCTTTGGGCCATGGAAAATCTTGCTCGAAATATGAGTTCATGGAGCAATCTGAATTGGTAGCCATTGACCACACTTAGTCTTCCTTCACAAGAGATGAACTTAAGGATGTGGTAGGTCACCTCATCCTAGGGATAGGTGAGGTTATCCCTTCTAACTCCATTTTTTTCTTCAATTAGTTGTTCATCATCAGTGAAGAAATTATTCTTAATAAGGGCACTATTGGATTTGTCCTCTTTCCTCCACTAGGCCCCTAGGGGAAGTTTCGTCACCCTTCTAATGATCTCAGGAGTAATGGTAATGGATAATCCTCTCACCACAGTGGTAGCATTGGTTCTCCCTTGAGTATTTAGGGCCATGGAAAACTCATAAGTGATATCATCAACATATCCTTATAGCAACTCAAAGAAACCTAACCATTTCTACCTCCTGAAAATGTCTGCTACAAGGGGATGAAGGTGGATTCTCTTAGTATATGTAGGTTCTCTTCTATTGAACCACTCTCCCATCTTCTTCTCTATTTTTAATTAGGTGTAGGAGGGTTTTTCTATGGTAGCCCCAATATGAATTCAAAGGGAAAAGAGTGGTGTAACGTCTAATTAATGATAATTATGTGTATCCCTTGTATTTTATAGCAAAAAAATCTTTTAATCCATAAGATGATTGTAATTACTAACAGATTACAAGGCTCCCCAACATGCAAATCATGGATAGAAGAATGAGAGGGCCACTTAATTTTCACTATCAATCCTGGTGTAATGACAATTGAAGACCAAATCCACCCTAGGCAGTGTTTTTGCACCCTTTGAGGCACCTTGTTGAAATTTATGTGCTTCTTGTAGCTTCCTATAGCCTCCTACACTCCCTATAGTTGTTTCCTCTAGGACTGACATAGGAGGGTTCGATTTTCTCAATAGCTTCCCAAGTTCTTCCCTACCTCAATGGATTTCAAAATGAACAAAAATGAAAGGAAGTTCAAGATTTATTCTATTTGTGTCTAGGGCTCAGAGCATTGGGATGGCTGGTAGTGGTCCACATTTTCCTCATTTGGATTGTTATCCTGCCTTGGGTGATCCTTCTCTCGAGCCTCATAATTAACACCCACTCCCTCTTAACTAATTTCGACTTTGCTCTTAACTGATTTGACTGATGTTACACTCCTACGTTGTATGATGACTAATGGATCACTTTTAGTTCACTAACTACGGGTGGCCAAGCTAACTAGCCACCTCCAACTTATAAAAAATCCTTCCTTTGACATTCATACATTTTCATTATTTTACACCTCTGGAAAAGCTTAGAGGTTACCATACATGTGCCTACCTTGTGCTTGATCAATGCATGCTGGAGTGTTGGACCTCTTGTGCTGTTGCTCAGGGAGATATCTTGTTGTCACTTTTTCCTATGTATACTTTATCTGCTACTGTGTATTTGCTTATTGATGGTGTTCATGGATGCAAGTGCTTTCTTGATATCCTAGGTGTCGCTTCTTCTATTGTGGAGTCGTGCTTGGAATGGAAAGGTGATCCAGGATGGTGGTACCATCCCCTCAATTTGGATGGGAAGAATAATTAGGTTTTAGGTTTATTGTAATAGTGGCACAAGTTGCTACAGGAGATCATGTAGCAACCCCTTTTTCTCTTCTTTTCCAAGGGATTTTCTTCATTGGAGTGGTGAGAATGATTGTAGGGGTTGAAGGATGAAGTTGGAGTCTTAGTAGGGTAGTGAAGGATTTCAGAAATAAAGGAAATGTCCTCTATCTTTCTTTTTGAATTTTTTTTTGAATGAGACAAGGCTTAGTGGTGACTTTAAGAAATGGAAATTTGTTTGAATCAGGGATGCATGGAGGGTGGGTGAGAGGTTTGATCAAGTGTGAGGACTCTAGCTAGCCTGGGATAGGCCATGTTTGATGATTTTCTTATCAGAACCTCCTTCCTATAGAATTTCAGGACATCATGTAGTCCTACAGGATCTTCCTATAGAAAACCAGAGAGGGCCCAAAAATGGATTTTTGGGGCCCAAGGATGGGTGAGAGTTGTAAGAACGTTGTTGTTATGAATTTTATGGAGTAGATGGAGGGAAAAATGGAATGGAACTTAAGCATTTTTTTCTCGAATTTCTGCAACTTTACATTGTCCTCAAAAGCTTCAAAATGATAGAAACTATTTATGGATAGGTTGTAGATCCCTGTCATCACATTTTTCTTTGTTCTTTGTTCTCCTTTTTTTTTTGTAGGGACACACAAGCTACCTCAAGGGAGGTTTTCAACCTGCCTATCTACCCTGAGCGCCTTAAGGCAGGGTTTCAACTAGGGATCTTTTATTTTATCTTTTTTTCACTCCTGGGCTGACTCAAGAAGGTTTTCAACCCAAGATTTGGCATCAAATGCCTCATGGAGGTTTACATCTAGCTCTCTTATTTTTTTAATTTTTTCTCTTTAATTTTTTTTTTTCACAAACAAAAGAAATGTTTAGGGATGTTGTGACTTGGAAGCTAGAACATGTCCAATCACATTCACCTCCTTTCTAATGGTGTTGATGAACTTTACCTTGGATAGAGGCTTCCTGTAAACCTTCAATTTCTAACTATTGACAAGCAAGGGAATCCCTTCCTCATCAATGGTCCTAACTTGAACAACTCCATTGCCATGGAATTTCTCTATCAGGTATGGGCCCAACGACCTTGTCATCAATTTTCCTTTGAAGTCCTTGAACCTTGAGTCATATAGAAGAGCCCAATATCCTTCTTGAAAGACCTTGTCCTTGATATTCTTTTCATGCTAGACCGTTCTTTGCAAACGAATAACTTCAATGTGTAGGAGGTCTTGCATTCTAAATTCATCCAAGCCATTTAACTGGAGTAGTCTCTCCTATTGTGCCTTTGTAACATCTAAATCCAATTATGCTACCATTCTCAAGGTATTGTATTCAAACTCAATGGAGAGCACAATCTTATTTCCATAGACTAATTCATAAGGGGTGAAAACAGTAATTGTCTTCCAAGTGGTATTGTAGGCCCAAGTGGCGTCTAGTAATATGTCTTCCCAATCCTTTCTGTTGTTGCTCACAACCTTGGTGAGGATGCCTTCTAGTGCCCTATTGGTGAACTCTACTTGTTCATTTCCTTGAGGATGATAGACTGTAGATTTTTTGTGATTGATATGATGCTACCTTAACAAATTCTCAATCAGATGAGATGTGAATTAAGCCCCCTGATCGGTGACTAGCTCTTTGGAGTACCCAAATTTGTAGAACACACTCTCCCTTAGGAACTCAACCACTTTCTCCTTTGTCACTACCTTGATAACCTTTTTCTTAGCCTACTGTGTCAAATAGTCAGTGCATACAATTATGTACATTTTTTTGCCTCGAGGGTGGATCAATTGGCCCAATGAAATCCATGCCTCGCTTATCAAATGGCTGAAAATCCACCTAAGGTTGTAAGGGAATTTCATCCTTGGGAGTAGGTTTCCCCATCCTCTAGCATTGATCACATTGACTGGTGTATCTTCTTTCATCTTGGTGGAGAGTGGGCCAGTAGTAGCCAACTTGTAGAACCTTGAAAATTGTCCTCTTGGCAGCAAAATGACCTCCAGAACGCCTATCATGACAGGATAAGGCGATGTCAAATACCTCCTCTTCCTTGAAACATATCCTCAATATTTGATCCAGCCCTAGCTTAAAGAGATTTCTCCCAATCCAAGTGAAAGGGGCGCTCTTCCTTACAATTTTGATCTTCTCCCTGGATGATAGATTTGGAGGAAACTCTGTAGAAACTAGGTAGTTAGATATGTCAGAAAACCATGGAGATAGAACTAAAATAGAAGATAAGCATTCATCTGGTAGCTGATCATCAACCATCCCTTCCTCACCTACAGGAAAATCAAGTCTAGACAAAAAATATGGAACTACATTTTATTTGTCAGATCTAGGAGTTTTGTGATCCATAATGTAGATAGATATCTTTCGGATTAATCACATAATGAGGATTTGGTCGACATTTCTAACCAACTAATGTGTTCCATCCTCGGGACAAAGTGAAGAATCAATCGATCTTAAGGAACAAATAGTATGGATGCATCATTGCCCAGAATTAGCTATTAAAAACTAGTCGTTAAATTAGTTAATAAGGTAAGTAGAATATTATTAATTAATAAGGCAAGTACAATATTATTAATTATTAGAGGTGGGGAGTTGTTTATTAAAATAATAAAATATATTTGGTTAAAACTAGCTGTTGGGAAAAAATAAAAATAAATGTAAAATAATTAAAATATTATGTGTTTGTTTGGAAACTAGTTATTAGGAATAACGTTAATTTTAATAATTAATTAAGGTGTTAAATAAGATATATTTATTTAAAACTAGCTTTTATAAAATATCCTAATTAATATTTCAATGAATAAGGTCAACCAAAATTTATAAATCTATCTATTTTAATGTTTTAATGTTTTAATATAAATAGACAAAATATATACCTATGGTCAAGGTATAAAGTATAGAAGAATAAGAGGTTACTAATTATAAATAAAAAGTTATATACATATATTAGATATATTAAAGGATCTAATAATAATATTGTGCAAAATAAAAGTTAGAGTGAGACACCAATATTTATAGATTACAAAGCATGAAGGGAAACAAGATAGATACTTAAAATGAATAAAAAGGAGGAAAGAAGAAAAAGAATTAAGAAATAAACAAATGAAGAAAACACTAGTACAAATAAAATGAAAACATAAAAATATTTAAAAATAAGCTAGAAATAAAAATAACTAAGGAGCAGAGAGAGAGGAATCAGGAAGTGAGAGTTGAGATCCAACTCTTACTTAATTTCCAACCATCATCCCTATCAAGAGTTTTGGCATGCCTTTCAATCTCAATTGCTTCCCTAAGCTTCCTATGATGTAAGTGATCAACCCTGGAAATGAATTTGGATTCTTCAATGTAAACATGGTGTTTTGTTTCCTCTGCATGCTCAGCTAGGGCTGATGAGTGGGATCAATTGTGTCTAATATCCGCAACATGCTCTTGGATTCTTTGTTTAATAGACATACATGTTTTCCCAATATAAGGAATACTAGAGGAGCAGGGAACAGGGTAGATGCCCTTCGTGTCCTTAAGTTCAATAGGGTATTTAACAGATCCCAAAGAATTCTTAATGGTATGGAGAGGCTTGAACGAGGGAGCGACATTAATCTTCCTAAGGATATGGGAAATCCTATCAGTGGTTCCTTGGATATACGGGACATGAACCTTAGAGACAGGATCAACACGAGCATGTTTAACTCTTGGCACTTCGCACGCCTTGTGAAAGGTCTTCAGCTTTTGAGATCTTCTATGCCCATTCTTTCTAAAAACTTCAAGAAGATGAGATTTCTCTTGATCAAGGTGGTTCTCATAAGAGATTCTTAGGGCACGAGTAGCAAGAGTGTCGGGAACACCAAATTTCTGAGTCGGAAAGTGATGAGAGTTGGCATGGAGATATTGTTCTGTGTGAGTTTTCTTTTGAAACACTCGGTGACATATGGAACCATCGTCCCTCCTAGAAAGGAGAATTCCAAGGAAGGGAAGGCAACCATTCTCTTCCACCTCCATTGTGAACTTGATGGAATCCAATTGAGAATTAAGGAGGTTAAGAAATAGATCTAGCTTATCATGACCATGAGGCTAGATGACACATATATCATCAACGAACCTCTTCATTGATGATACATGTGTCATATAGTCTCATGGTCACAAGAAGTTGGATCTGTTCTTAACCACCTTAATTCTCAATTGGATTCCATCAAGTTCGAGATGAAGGTGGAAGACAATGGTTTCCTTTCCTTCCTTGACATTCTCCTTTCTAGGAGGGAGGATGGTTTCATATGTCACCGAGTGTTTCGAAATAAAACTCACACAGAACAATATCTCCACGCCAGCTTTCATCACTTTCTGGCTCATAAATATGGTGTTCTCAGCACTCTTGATACCCGTGCCCTAAGAATCTCTAATGATATCCACCTTGATGAAGAGAAATCTCATCTTCTTGAGGTTTTTAGAAAGAATGGGTATAGCAAATCTCAAAGCCTCAAGGCCTTTCATAAGGCATGCAAAGTGTCAAGAGCTAAAATTTCTCATGTTGATCTGGTCTCTAAGGTTCATCTCCCATATATCCAAGGAACCACTGATAGGATTGCCCATATGCTTAGGAAGATTAATGTCACTTCCTCATTCAGGCCTCTCCATTAAGAATTCTCTAGGATCTATTAAAGACCCTATTGACCCTAAGGACACAAAGCACATCTACCTTGTTCCCTACTCCTGTGGTATTCCCTATATTTGGGAAACAAGTAAGTCTATTAAACAGAGAATCCAAGAGCATGTTGCAGATATTAGACACAATAGATCTCGCTCATTAGCCCTCGCCAAGCATGCAAAGAAAACAAAACACCATGTTTGCATTGAAGAATCCAAAGTCATTGCCAGGGTTGATCACTTCCACCATAGGAAGCTTAGGGAAGCGATTGAGATTGAAAGGCATGCCAAAATATTAATAGGAATGATGGTTGGAAATTAAGTAAGAGTTGGATTCCCGCTCTCACTTCTTGATTCCTTTCTCTCAGCTCCCTAGTTATTGCTATTTATAGCTTCTTTTTAAATATTTTTAAGTTTTCATTTTATTTGTACTAGTGTTTTCTTCGTTCGTTTATTTCTTAATGCTTTTTCTTCTTTCCTCCTTTTTAGTCGTTTTATGTATCTATCTTATTTCCCTTCATGCTTTGTAATCTATAAATATTGGTGTCTTTCTCTAACTTTAATTTTGCGCAATATTATTATTAGATCCCTTAAGATACGTAATATATGTATATAAATTTTTTATTTTTAATTAGTAACTTCTTATTCTTCTATACTCTATACCCTGACCATAGGTATATATTTATCCTATTTAGATTAAACATTAAAATATATGATATTTTAAACCTTGATTGGCCCTTAATCTCATTGAAATATTAATTATATTTTTATAAAAGCTAGATTTTAAATAAATATATATTATTTTTAACACCTTAATTAATATTAAAAAACATTATTCCTAACAACTAGTTTATAATAACCATATAATATTTTAACTATTTTAATTTATTTTTAATAATCTATTTTTAAAGTATGGGGGATTACGCAGTGCATTATATTAGATAATCATTTTTTGGGATTCAACTGCGTTAGTAAGTCCATTCAAACGTATGACCATTTCCATGAGAGGTAGTCGTAACTGACTATTTTCTCATGATTTTTGAATAGTTCACTTAGCAACTCATTGCATCGGGTGATGCTCACAGAGGTGAAGAAGTGGGATGAAACTAGTGAAATGTGGGAGAACGAATCACATAAAGCATCAACATCACTTCCGGGGCTTGCACACGGTAATCCAGGACTTCCCCAGGAGGTCACCCATCCCAGAACTCCTCTGCTCAAGCGTGCTTAACTGTGGAGTTTTTCCCACAATTCAAGCCCACTTAGCTGGCTCTACCTCATTTGCAAATCCTTAGCAGTATTGTGCTCATGAAACCATTCAAAGTAGAGATCCTTGACTCTTTTTGAAAATTTAAAGTTATGGGGATTACACAGTGCATATATTAGATATCATTTTTGGGATTCAACTGCATTAAGTAAGTCATTCAAACGTATGCCCATTTCCATGAGGGGTAGTCGTAACTGACTAATTTCTCATGATTTTTGAATAGTTCACTTAGCACTCATTGCAATCTATTTTTATTTTTTTGTAACAACTAGTTTTAGCCAAATATATTTTATATTTTAATAAACAACTCCCCACCTCTAATATTTAATAATATTGTACTTGCATTATTAATTAATAATATTCTACTTACCTTATTAACTAATTTAACAACTAGTTTTCAATAGCTAATTTTGGGCAATGATGCATCCATACTATTTATTCCTTAATATCGATTGATTCTTCACCTTGTCCTGAGGATGGAACACATTAGTTGGTTCACAACGTCGACCAAATCCTGATTATGTGATTCATCTGAAAGACATCTATCTACATTTTATTTACCTTGCTTATCAATGATTGTTAGATTAAACTATTGTAGTAAAAGCAACCATCTAATAAATCTATTATTCACATCAGGCTTGTTCATTAAGTACTTGATAGTTGCATGGTCAGTATACACAAAGGTTTGATATCTAGTGATGTAGCATTTGAACTTATTCAGGGATTTGACAACACCTAGGATTTCCTTCTAAGTTACAGTGTAATTCAATTCAGCCTTAGAGAGATTTTTGATAATGAAGTAAATGGAATAAGGAAACTTGTCATCTATCTAGTATAGGGATTCTCCGACATATTTGTTAGATGCATCATCATGGATGTGGAAAGGAAGGACCTCTAAGTATGGATGCAATAGTCAATTTGCCTTCCAAGATATCTAGGGCCTCCTAGCAACTATCTCACCAACAAAATTTAGATTCCTTGGCCAACAATCCAAACAATGGTGAGGATAATTTTCTAAAGTCTTTGATAAACCTCCTATAATATCCATTCAGGTTGAATAAGCTCCTAACATCCCTCAGGATGTACTAGGCCCAGTAGTTGCAGCAGACGTTTGAGGCGGAGTACGAGGTGTACTAGGCCCAGACTGAGAAACTATAGAAGGTGCAGAAGTTTGAGCAGTAGACTGGACGGGTTGCTGAGATGGACCAGTGACCAAAGGTTGTCTAGGTTGAGATGATGGCTGCACATTCAGTTGCAAAACCTGCTGGGATTGAGATGGATCCCACACCAAATTCGTTCCGGGGTATGGACCTTGAGGATATTGAGGACTATAACCGAGTTGAGGGTAGGGTTGATAATATGATGGACCAGAAGGCGGTTGGTAACCTTGAGATGGGTACTAACCTTGGGTTGATAACCCTGAGGCACATACTGATACAGGGGTTGACCTTGAGGTACATATTGATATTGAGGTTGATTTTTGGGTGCATATTGATACTGAGGTTGACCTTGGGGTACATATTGATACTGAGGTTGACCTTGGGGTACATATTGAGTTGGGGGTTGACCTTGAGGAACGTATTGTCCCGTAGGTATGTACTGTCCTTGAGGTTTTGCCCCGGGCGCAAACTGAGTACCTTGAGGTTGCCCCCGAGGCATATACTGGGTACCCTGAGGTTGCCCCCCAAGCACATATTGAGTACCTTGAGGTTGCCCCCTAGGCGGTAACTGACCACCTTGAGGTTGAGAACCTGACATCATTAAAATATCCTCTACACTCAATGGTTTAGTACCACTACTTCCAGTTAACAACTTTTGTTCGATAGGTTGAGGAGATGCTCCCGAAAAAGTACCAGAGATGGACTGATACCTAGCGGGAACAGAAGGACCGCCGTACAAATAGGCTTCTGGAGATTTAGAATACAAGGACGATGGACTAGACATATTCAATGCAGGATAATGATCTCTAGTTGCAAGGTGATAAAAAATGTGAGGTGGTGAAAAACTAACTCCTGGATTTTCCAAAAGATTGGTCAGTGAACGGTACCAAGCAGTGCTCCTAGGTGGACTATAAAAAATCGATTCACGCTCCCTAAGTTCTAAGATAGGTCGATTGTTTGGAAAATGGAAGCTTTCTTCGATGTCCGAAATAGAAAGTTCTTCGATTGCTATGAGTCCAACAGGAAGATCTTGGGTAATTACAGTTTCTACCCTAGGAGAACTAGGATCACTAGGAGTTGGAGAAACAAACTCTGATACGGGAGTAGCAGCAACTTCAGATTCGGGTTCAGATACTTCAGGTTCTTCACTTATATCACTAGTAGATGCAATACTACTAGTAACTTCTGAAATTATTGATGGTTGAGAATCAGAATATTCTACCAAAGAAGGTTCTCCTTCTTCAGGTGACCCACTTCTACCGCTAGTCGGAGATACGAGGACTTTCAAGCCTTCAAGCTGGCTCGGTATGTCTTCAGGATGTTGACCCTGAAGTCTACGGGATGTCCTCAGTAACTCAGCCACATTAACAAACTCAGGGGATTGGCCCCGAAGTCTATGAGAATGCCTCGGTAATTCAGCCACAGTTAAAGACTTTTAACTACTTCACACGAAAACAAAGTAAAATCTCAATGAAAACCACCTAAAGTCTCTAAAGAACCAAACAAATTGAATCACATGCCTAAAGAATCTAAGAGATCAAACAC
>APFE030069860.1:0-11073 GCA_000404065.3 Pinus taeda | reverse complement strand
CTCTATTCTATGATACTACATGGAGTAGAAATGAAGGAAATTCAACATGGGAAGCCATGTATTATTTCTTAGAAGAAGAGAAACCAAGGCCTATGATAGCAAAGGCCACAACGATGCATATTTCCCCTGACGCCTCTTAATTTGAGACAACATGCTTATTTCTACACCGCATAGCTGGAAGGCCGAAGATTATCCCATACATAGATATGGTCAAGTGGATAATTAATGTGGTGGATGTCTCGCAAAGATATTTATGGAATAATAGGCATGAGGTTATGGGATCTCTTTCAGCAAATATCGTATAGCTTATGTAAAATTAACCAAAGCAACAAAATCTCCACAATAAACAGTTCCTCGAGAAATTTACTAAGGAGAATGAAGACCTAGTAGATGTTATGCGGGCTTGGACATAAAATGAAAGCATGATCAAACTAGATAAGACAGGTATGTATTCTATGACATCTATTTCTCCCCCTTATAGTTTTGCAACAACCATGCTATGTAGATTGTTCGGTAAGCCTGATAGCACCAAATGTTCCTTAGAGTGGCTACCATTAATAGAAGTAGTTGTGAATGCAACAATAATGAACTGGGAATAAATTTTGTCAGACAATTTGGCGAAAGCCACTATGGAGTATAGGAGAAAGAGGAGTCCCTATTGAAGGTTTTATCCCACATTTTTGATGAGTGCCTTTGTAATGGACGCAACATGTTTTAGATCTAAATTTCCTATTATGGGATGGAAGTGGACTATGTGAGACCCACTTCCTATCCATGTGTACCATAAGGGTTTGTGGGATTCTCAGTTTCACCCCCAGTTTTACAAGATTTGTCAAGGAGTTATGCTGCCCTTCCATAAACAAGTCTATGATGCAACTGACCCTAGGTTTTCCAAAGAAGCTGAAGTAGATATTTTACTTGTAGCGAGATGGTTTGAGGAGGATACATTTACCTATATTAGAGTATTTGGGAGAATTTAATCACTGCATGTCCTCCCATACTATGTCCCCGATAAGTTAATGGCCAGGGAGATAGCCTACCAAACGACTGGGAAAGGTGGGATGAGAAAAGTGTTGAAAGAACATAGGGAGGCCATTTGTCCTACATTTCCATTGCAATGTGGTGTATTTGCACTACATGATTTTGGAAATGCATGTAAAGAGGCATATATTATGAAATATCTAAAATTATCTACATTCCTAGGGAGGGAGTATGACCCAAATGGCACCGTTAAGTACTTCACTACTATGGTGAAAGTGAAACCATTCTCCCATGAGGAAGATGCCTTCGATGACCTCTTCCTACAAAAATTAACATTTTCAGATGTGACACATATGGCATCACTACTATTTTCCCCAGATGATGTTGAAGATTTTCATGTGTACAGAAAGAGGAGATTAAATAAGGTCCAATTCGACCTACTACAAATTGAACCAATATGGGAGCCAACTCCTAGTGTAAGCTTGGAGGATAGCTCCAAAAAAAATTCAAAGAAAATTCTAAAGGAGAAACCCAGGAGAGATCTAATCATGAGTTTGAGCACTCTAAGATGTAGTATCAAAATGGGGGAGGAAATAAAAATAAAGAGTCTGAAAGGGACAAAATAGGAACTACAGAAGAAACAGCCAAGCGAACCTCAACAAAGAAACAAGCAAAAATTTACTCTACTTCCACTTAGTTAGCAAAACCCCTAGTTATTGATTTGGAAAAAGAATGGGAGAATTTCAACAAGAATCTTCATACAGAGGAACAAACATCTGAGATACAGACTCCTCATCACAAGTCAACTCAAGAAATAACAGTGGAGAAAACTGTAGGCACTCAGGATGTTGAGCTCATTCCTGTCACCCACACTTAAGAAATTGTTTTGAGAATTGAGGAAATTCCTCCATTAGTATGTTTTATATTCCTACTCACAAAGCTAGCATTAAGAGACAGAGTAAGAAGAGGAAGCTAAATGATTCAGTTATTACGACCCTCGACAATGAACCAGTAGAAATTGTATGGAAAGGTTCACCCATGGACCCATCTAAAAATCTCACAAGATCATCGCAATTTGTAGGAGCCTATGCTACGACAACTATTGACAAAGTGACAGAGGTCCAAATTCTTCTTAGTGAAAAGGAACAAAATATTCTGTTGTTGGAACAACAATTAGCTTAGGAGAAATGAAATCAACAAGAAGAATTACAGGTAGCCCAATTCCAATAGGAATTTTAATAGATGCAAATACAACATTAGGTCAGCCTAGTGGAATGAGATGTGTCGATACAAGCCATGACAGATAAGTATAAAGATAATATGAAAAACGATGAGTTCATAAAGGAAGCGCTCAGTCTTAACTCCTAACTAATTCAACAAAAGGAAGTTCTATGCCATAAAATCTCGCAAATAAGTCTTTATTGCAAGATCAGTGATAAGATAATAATCCAAGTTGTCGACATGAGAATCGATATGACAAAATCCATAAAAGGGTTTCTGACTTTATCACCTGGTAAGAATCAAAAGAGGGGAGAAAGGATGATTTTCCAAAGCTAGAGGAATCACATAAATACATCTTGTTCTCAGATTGGGATTCACAGCTCAAGCAAGTAGAAAGCGCAACGATAGTCATGGTAGCAGCAAAAAACAACATCATAGAAGCCATCAATGAAAATATACCTAGCACCAACCCGGTTGCAGAATTTATACCAGGATCTATTCCAAGTGCCAAATAGTTAGAACAACAGTGGAGGCAGGTGGAAAAAGAAAAGGAGGACATAATCAAACAAATCGGCAAGCTAAACTAGGAAGCATACTGGCAGCTTTTGGTAAAACCATACATCCAGTGGATGACCTTGCGATGCTTAACTACCTCTACGCAAAAAATGGTGCCAGTACTGACACATGCTATAGTCATTGGGAAATTGAAATCTGTGATCAACCAACTGACACAGCTCAAGCCTATGATAGATATTTACAATCTCAAAGATAGAATGTAAAAGGGTTAGGCACTTAGTTTATTTTTATTTTTAGTTTTATTTTTTCATAATTTGAGGCAAGTCGTTTAAACCTCCTTAGCTATTCTCGTAATAATTTATTTTAGTACCTATAGTTTAGTATCTAAACCCCTCATGCATTTACAGAGTGGTCCATAAATTTTATCAGAAACATTATTCAAAACATGCACTTTTGTACCTTTGAGGAGGTTCTGATGCAATGAATGGAACAAGATCTATTTTCTCTTCAATGTCTAGCATGCTCTACTAAAATGCAATTTTGTACTCTTAGAATATGTTGGATTGATTAGAATTAGGTTAATATTTCTGAAGCACATGAGCAGAACTCGTCATATATGGTACCTTTATCTTATGACCTTATTTTATTTATGTGTCAGGAAGTAATTCTCCTTTCAATTGTTTTATGTATGGAAGTCTGAATTACAGTTAGCATTTTCTCACTTTTGTGTGATGTTGGCTTTGACTTTATTCTCAATACATGAACAATTTATATGCGATATATATTTCACAATTGTTTTGGCTAACTATTTATCCAAAATGATTATTTTTAAATGATTTCACTTCTTATTACAGTTGAACGATATTTATTACCAATTTCTATAGGACAATATTGTAGATCACATACTTTATTTAATTCTCATGTATATTTATATTCAAATAATGTTTAAACTAGGATATATGCATGTGTTTAGTAGTTGAGATTAGATTACACTTAACTTAATCATTCCCCCATTACACCAGATATCACCCCATCAACACCATCAAAATCTCTTTTGGGAAATTGGTCCCATTATCCCCTATCAGAGCCACTACACCAAACAGAAATGGAGTTGTTAACCAAAGTCCTGACTGGGTGGTTTTCCCCCATGTTGTAGCAACGATTTTCGAGGCTTCAATAGAGCGTGTTGTCTCGATTTGAGATAATGGACCATGGGATCCCAAAATGTATGCACACTCATTCAAATACGAGATTGGAAGTGGCTTATGTTGTGATACTCATGTTACAGGCTAACAGAATGGCCATATTTGAGAATCTGTCGAGAACCATGAAAATGTAGTCATTTCCATGCTTAGTAGAAGGAAGACCCAATATGTAATCCATGGAGATGGATTCCTAAGCTTGACTAGGAGTAGGAAGAGAAGTATATAGGCCTTGCTTCTTGATGGTTGGTTTGACAATGGCGCAGGCAGTGCAAGATCTGATGAACGTCCCAACATATTTTTGAAGGTTTGACCAATAAAAATACTTCTGCACAACTACCACAATTTTCTCTACCCTGAAAAATCCATCATCCTAACTATAGTGTGCCTCCAAAATCATCTTGGCATGCTCGCTTGAAGGAACACAAAGGTACCACACGTGGCATAACAATGCATCTTGGAGGTGAGAATTTGGAACTTGCCTTCCTTCTAGGAGAATCTTGTACACGTTTCCAAATTTTGGATCACTCTTATTAAGATGCAGCCACCCCACAGTCTCGTGTCCACAAGAGTCAAGCACAGGGGTTAGCTCCATGACTGGTGGTCAACCGAGGCACTCTGGAACATTGTTGACACTTCCCTTCTTTTACTTAATGCTCAAATGGAATTGTTTTAGGTATGTCAACCATTTCTAATGACAATCATTCTACAACTTCCCTTGTGTTTGTATGAACTACAGGGGTCGGTGGCCTGTGTGGATGAATGTTTCCTTCCCCATAATGTAATGCTTCCATTGGAAATAAGCCTATATAATGGAATAAATCTCTTTGTTATAGGTGGGCTACTTTCAAACTATGCCTTATAGTGTCTCATTTTGATATGCCACTAGATGCCCATGCTGGGTAAGAATTGCACCAATAGCATAGTCGGAGACATCTACCTCAATGACAAATGGTTGTTGTAGGTCCAGTAATGTGAGCATTGGCGCAAATAAGAGGCGATGCTTCAACTTGAAAAATTCCTTCTGTTGGGGTTCATACCAAAATTTTTGAAGATGATGATAGACATATTCATATAGGATAATTTTTAGCTGATAAATGACTTAGAGGAGAGGCATGTAGAGTGCACCACAATAGATATCAAAGTTAATAATGTGAAAACTATGGAAGCTATTACGACTTACAGAATTAGGTTGGGAAGAATTAAGTTTCAACTATATCGTTTAGAGGATTTGTTCTATTAGATGCATCTTCATTTGAGCTTGTAAGTGTTTTGGTTTCGAGTGCCAAGAGAACTTGGGGAGTGCAGCAGGTCAAGCAGTTTAGATGCCTACACTCCCTATAGCATACTTCAGAATTTTATCTCTCACCATCTGTCATTGTTCTAGAAGTATGGAAAAGTCACCGCTCAAAAGTTTCTCTTTGAAGCCGACTTCTAATCCACTTTGTTCTGGCCCAATCAATTTTTCTTGCACCTAATCAAGTCTATTTTAGCATTCCATCCCAAAATTTATGGGGAATGTTGGAAATCAAACACTGTGTTTTTGTCTTCTAGACCATTACTATATTGTATTATTACATATCTCTAAATGTATTACTTTTGTTTTGTTAACCTTTATTAATTCTATTGTTATATTACTCTATATTTATTTATTTTTAAGTGTTCAATTTTGTCTATAACCACCAAGTAGCACATGTTTCTATATATAAGAACTACAATGTTTCATGTGACATTCAATTTCAAAGTTTGGTTGAATGAATAATACATTAACATATCATTCAACACAATTCTCTAAAATTGAATGAATAAGTAACTTAACCAATCATCTACGTGACTGAGTACAAAAAAGTATAGATTGTTGTAATTCTTTTCACTTTGAATTATGACATGTTGTTTCTTGGGATCCTATTGTAATGTTTGTCTAGATAACCCTTAATAAGAGGCGTGGGATGATTTTTTATGGTAAAAAACAAAAAAAAGAACTTAACATATCATCCTTCCAATGTACATCTATAATGTGAAATTGAAACCAGGTAAAACTAATTTGAACACTTTGCAATGAAATCAAAACCTTGTCCCAATCATCCTAAAATCCCAATCATGTCCTGAGCCATGCAAGCATGCGCAATCCATAACTATTGTTTACAAAGAGACATCCAACATACTGGATATTTATGTTTTTTCCTAGGGATTTTGTTATTAATGGGTTTCCTGTTCCTTTTCTGAGCTGATTGGAGTTGGGGTGGATATATTCCTATGGTAATTAATGCATAAGATAAGTTAAAAAAGTGGAAGGTCAAATTATACTCCGATGTGAAGGAAAATAGATTCTCTGGAAAAAACCCCCAATTTATTAAATCAAATGAAACATTCGGTTAAGGACATTCTCATCCCAAAAGAATAGAATTTGAAATCTTGAGGTTCAAGGAGAATTTGTCATAAAATTATCTTTTCAAAAAGATATTGAAGGTTGGATTATTATCGGGGCCTATGGGTTATATGCAAAGATGGTCTAAGCATTAATTGAGGCTATCAAATCACCTTAAAGTTTGATATGATTCCACCCTTTGAGTTTAGGAGACACCAAGGAAATTGAGTCTAAAAATAAAATGGCTCAGTGTGGCCACATATACGTATAACCTCAAACCATTATCTGAATATTCAGTACTTTTGTCGCTTCATTAATTTATAGCAACATTCAAGTTTAGTATTTGCTTCAAATATGATAACAAGGAACTACTCGAAATTAAGAACCAAAAAAAAAAATTCATTGATATGCAAAGGAAAATGGAAAGCACTAGGAAATAGGGGAGTTGAAGAAAGAGGTGTACTTATATGATTGGTCATATGTTTCTATATATAAGCACTGCAACGTTTCATGTGACATCTAATTTCAGAGTTGTGTTGAATGAACAAATACCTTAACATATCATTCAACACAAATCTCTGAAATTGAATGAATAACTAACTTAACCAATCATCTACATCACAGAGTACAAAAAAATATAGGTTGTTGTAATTCTTGTCACTATGAATTATGACATGTTGTTTCTTGGGAGCCTATTGGGATGTTTGTTAATAGAAGTTGTATTCCTAATTCATGGCTCATGAGGTTATAAGTAAGTAGGGTAAGATCTTCTATAGGTTGGTAGGTGGTTTCCCGGTTAGGAGGTCCTAAAATGAAAGGCTATTCGGGCTCTTTGTTAGAGTAGGTTCTAATTGATGAAGAATATTGTCAAGGCTTGGCTAGACAAATAGGTAATACATGGTACCATGTATCCATCAAGCTATACCGAGTTAGGTGAAAGAGAAAAAGGAGTGGCACTAGCTAGAAGAATCCTATATGCATCAAGTGTATCTTAGTTCGAGAGAAAAGAAATTGGAAATTATGGATGAGTTTTAGGTGGTACAAGTTTCCTCCATCAGGAATATGTGAAAAGTCCCAACCTTTGGTTACACAAGTTCAATCTACCATTGCGTGAAGTTTCTAATAAGTCGGGTGTGCTAGGGAAAGTTATGGCTAGACCAGTCATACCCAATTACCTTAGAGACTATTCAAGACATGTCAGGGCATAGACCCGAATTCAAACACTTTTCATCCCTATGCTAGGAAAGAAAAATGAATTAGGAGAAGATGACTTGTATACTAAGAATGGAGCTCATTGAGGTCACAAGGGTGCCAAAATTGCCTCAATCATAACCAAACGATTCAAAATCCTCCAAATGGTAATGAAATCAAAGATTGTAATTTGATCCACATACATTGGAAATTAGTAATGTGAAATCAAAACCAGTTAAAACTATTCTGAACACTTTGTAATGAAATCAAAACCTTGCCCCAATCATCCCAAAATCCCAGTCATGTCATGAGCCATGTAGACATGTACAAGTGATAACCATTTTCTATATAGAGACATCCAACATACTCATTGTTTATGTTTTTGCCCAATGATTTGGTTATTAATGGTTTTCTTGTTCATTTTCTAATATGATTGGAATTAGGGAGGATATATTCTTATCGTTATTACTTAATAAGTTAAGTTAAAAGAGTGGAAGTCAAAATTACACTCCGATAGGAAGGATAATATATTCTCTTGAAAAAGAATCACCCCATACCTTAACATATAATTCAACACAACTATCTAAAATTGAATGAAAATAACATAAAATTTGAAACGGGAATTGATATTATTATAGACATATTTAGGCACTCCAACCCCAATCTTATATGTCAATAAAATAGGGCTCTTTAACCCCTAAAATAGTTTTTTCATACCCTAAAGGATCATAGTCAACTGATTACATCATTCCCCAAAAGTTCCACCTGAAAAACCATCCAAAACCTGCCTGAACAGGACCATACTGACTGCTCCACTATCAGGGTGCAATGCATACTGATGAGGCCTTCTTTAGGGTGCGACGAGTGAGGATGGACAATGTTTGAGATAGTTTGCTAAGTGGATTCTCATGGAATATTCTAGAAACTTCTCCTATGACACTTGCCTCTTTGAATTCGCCCAGGGATGAGTAAGAGATCCAAGAAATATCCAAGTAGAACCAAAAACAACAAGTGTAATGACACTAATAAAAAACACAGAGATGACTCACACCCTTGCACACATCTATAAATGGATCCCTCATTTGAGAGATCTAGAGGTTGGAATATTGTAATTTGCAAGGAAGTGTTGATAGTTTGTATTTGAGAAACAACATTGTATTGTTGGTGTGATCTTGCTTTTCATGAGGTGCAGAGGGCTTTGATGCTGCGAAGATGATGCTGGATCCGACAACTGGGTTGTAATTCTCCCTTCTATTTAATAAAGTTCCTTGTGTTTTCTTCCATATAACTGTGCAATTGTGAATGTTAGTGTTTATGAATGCCATTATATGTTCATTGCATTTTTTATTCTATAATGCTTATGATATAATCGATCAATATGCTTTGACGGTCCTTTGTTACTGTGTTTCCATAGGGACTCTCCAAGCGGGATAAGTACGGAGAGGAGTTGCAAGCTCTGTCAAGGGGGAGTGAGATCAAGCAAGGAGTTGAGTGGAAGATCTAGGTTGGTTCATTTTCCTTTCTCTTATCTATTATACATAGAAGAAATCGGAAATTGTTTTAAACTATTGTTTCTAGGGTAGCTGCCAAACCTAGAGGGCTAGTCGATCGAAAAGACACTAGTTTTCCCAAAAACAAAATGCCAACACTATTGGGGATTGAATAGATTTTTTGTTGTTGTTGTTGTTGTTGTTTTTATAAACTATAGATGGAGCTTGAAGTTAGCCAGATAGCCTTCGAACTGCTCTTGCTCTGCAATTGCATAGTAGATGAATGATGCTTCAGTCAATCTAAGGTTTAGTTTATGAGTTTAACATTTGACTTACAAGCATTCTAGATGCCCTTTTCGTAGCTTAGTAACCTCTAAAGATAATTCCTATGTACTTTGCTCTTTACTGTCCATTATAGCTCAGCTTAACTCACTGAAATCAGTTGGAAATTTGAGCCAAAACCCACTTCATTTGTGCCCCCTAGCCCATGACATTGTCTATCACTGTCAAACAGTATGCATCGCACTTCTCAAGTGTAGTAGGTGAGATTCATCCCTGTTTCTATGAAGCCCAGGTGCGATGACTGACTAAGTCTATTGCCATTCTTGAAATTTGAGGTTTTTGTCATTGTTTTCAGTTTTGTTTAGTTGATTTGTTGCTTATGAATAGTACCTCATTACTGAAGCCTCCTTGTATCACATAGATCAGCCTCCATTGATTAGTATTAGTAAAGTTTTTTTATGTATTTGTCCATCATTTACAATCTTTTATCGAAAAGTTTCTTAAATCGATCTGTCGTTTTGGTACAAAAAGTGTCATAACTGTCGTTTTGTGTGAAAAAGAGAAGTGTCGTTGATTCTTCCTTCCCTGGATAATCGATTGAACTTTTTGTCATGTACTTGATTTGATTTGCTGATATTTGAAGTGTCGAAAGAATTTTCTATTCGAAACTGAAAATGGTCGTTTAGTCTTCCTTTCTATTTTGAAAAAGAAATTGTCGAAATGTCGCTTTGCGTAAAATATGTCAGATCTTTGCTATACTTAGTTTTCCTTTTTGGCATCTTTCACATTGAGGGGAATGGAAAACAAATACATGCATTTGCATTTGCATTTATTTTTTGTGCAAAAAATGATTTAGGTAAATGCACTAGTGTGTGCTCTTTGCTCTTTGTTTCAAAGAATCATAATTTTCTTTCCCTAGTAGCTAGGATTTTCATTGATCAAAATAAACAACGATTGTTTATCATTGTAGATTGCATTTTTAGGAATTTCAAATCAACATCACATGGTGAACCATTGAAAGGAAAACTTTAAACAAGATCAACTCTAAAATAAATTTCAATGAACTTAACAACACTTTGGAACTTAACGTAACACATCTAGAGATCTAGGCTAGAGACATGTTCTGGTGTCGTAAAAACTAGTAACTATCGTTTTCATCGAAGGTTGGGTGATTCCTCCTCTTTGATATGAAAAGTGCTAGCATGGACTTGTGCTCCCTGTACCATCTCATATATATTGGGAGACCACAATAGGCTTATATCCTTTATCCATAGGAAGCCATGTCTGTCGCCCTATCGATAACAATGCACTGAACACAACATTCGAGAATATTGACTATCTGTTTAGAAATTTTTGGCAAAATCACATAATTTATTATTTGTCGACGCGTTTTGAACCAACTAGTGTGGTTCATCGTCAGGACAAGATGAAGATACAGATCAGTTCAGTGTGTTAAATAGACTGAGCAGAGACTCCAACGGCTAGAAAGACTAACGGCTATTTTTCAACTAAGGACCCCAGTCAAACCTAAAATAATATTATTATTTTATAATTATTATTATATCTACGGAAACAAATAAACTGGGTAAAAATAAACCAGAAAAGGGTTAGATATTAAATTTATCTATTTAATTAAATAAATATATATATTATTAATATTTACAATACCCAATATAATACTATATTTAATTTCAAGTTATTAAAATAAATTACTATATAATACTATATTTAATTTTAATAATTAAAATAAATTACTAGACAAATATACTTACTAGAAATTAGATAGATCTAAAATTAGTTTTCAAAACTCAACCATTTAATT